>JAXLNO010004553.1:0-165000 GCA_038087875.1 Malacoraja senta
CAATTTTTTAATAACATTCTGAATATAATTGCAGAATCTAATTATCAAAATGTTATAATCGGAGGAGATTTTAATTGTGTTTTAGATCCTTATTTAGATAAATCGATGCAAAAACAAAAAGGTCAGACGAAATCTAAAACCAGTGAACTCTTACACACATATATGGAAAACACAAATATAACAGATGTATGGAGGATTGCAAACCCGACGGGAAGGGATTACTCGTTTTATTCAATGGTGCATAAAACATATTCACGGATAGACTATTTTCTTGTGGATACAAAATTAATTTCGCAATCTCTGAATCCTAAATATCATATTAATGCGATCTCAGATCATTCTCCATTAACTTTTGTTCTAAAACTAGAAGGAATGTCTATGAATAAACCGTTCTGGAGGTTTAACTCACAAATTTTAAAAGACCCTCAAGGGAGTATCTATCTAAAAAAACAGATGGATCTATTTTTTGAGTTAAATGATACACCAGAGATATCCCCCACGTTATTATGGGAATCCTTCAAAGCATTTATAAGAGGAGTCATTATTTCATTTCAAGCTTATCAAAATAAAAAGAATAAGAATGAACAAAGACACTTAGAAGATCAAATAAAACAGTTAGATATAGATAATGCTAAAGACCCAACTATGGATAAACATAATAAAATACTACTACTGAAATTTCAGTTAAATAAATTACTGTCAGAGAAAGTTATAACATTATTTCAAATCACAAAACAAGAACACTTCGAATTCGGGGACAAACCCCACAAACTTCTAGCACGACAACTTAAAAAACGGGAAAAAGAGAATGCAATATTAAAGATTAAATCAGATAGAGGGGAAGTATTAACACTACCCAAGGATATTAATAAAAGATTTGCTCAATTTTACCAGAATCTATACACATCTAAAACGTCAATAGACAATAATAAAATCTCAGAATTTTTAGATAATTGTAATCTACCACAATTAGAACGCAGGGAACAAGAGGAACTGGGAGCACAAATTACTTCTAAGGAGATAGAAGACACAATAAAAACACTAAAAAATGGAAAAACACCAGGACCAGACGGATTCAGTAATGAATTTTATAAATCTTTTTATGATATAGTTACTCCACGATTACAAAAAATGTATACATATGCTTATAAAGAGCAAAACCTACCTGAAACACTAGCGGAATCAACGATCATATTAATACTTAAAAAAGATAAAAATATAGAAGAACCAGGATCATATAGAGCTATTGCTTTGTTAAATACGGATCAGAAAATAATAGCAAAAACATTAGCCAATAGATTAAGCAAGTATGTTAGTAGACTAATACATGAGGATCAAACAGGATTTATACCTAAGAGACACTCATTTAATAATTTGAGACGTTTGCTTAACATAATGCATTCACATAAATCTTATGACCAAGAGTTAGCTATCATCTCACTGGACGCAGAAAAAGCGTTTGATCAAGTAGAATGGGACTATATGATCAAAGTATTGCAAAAATTCCAATTGGGAGAAAACTTTATTGCATGGATAAAACTACTATATAACAAACCTACGGCTAGAATACTAACTAATAATATATTATCTTCAAAATTCGAATTATCTAGGGGCAACAGACAAGGATGTTCACTATCACCGCTGTTATTTGCTTTGGTAATTGAACCCCTTGCTGAAAAAATAAGAACACACTCGAATATTCACGGTTATAACACAAAATATTCAAACAACAAACTATCCCTATATGCTGATGATGTACTACTGTACATCACAAAACCACAAATTAGTATACCAAATATATTAAACTTAATTGAGGACTTTGGATCCTTTTCAGGATATAGAATAAATTGGAACAAAAGTGAAATTATGTCGATTAAACCAAAAGACTCAACACATCTCAGGAAATTCCCTTTTAAAATAGCTATGGAAAAATTCAAATATTTAGGAATTGAGATTACTAGAAATTACCATGATATGTTTAAAGCTAATTATAATCCCCTACTTAAGAAATTAAATAATCTGATTAAATTTTGGAAAACACTTCCGATGTCCTTAATAGGTAGGATAAATGCTATAAAAATGATTTTCTTACCACAAATCCTTTACCTATTTCAATCAATACCTATATATCTCCCAAAAAAGTTTTTCAAAAAACTGGACTCAGACATTACAAATTTTATATGGGATTACAAATCCCACAGAATACAAAGAACACACCTTAACAAACGAAAAGAGTTGGGGGGTCTAGCGCTCCCTAACTTTATGTATTATAACTGGGCAGTAAATATTAAAAATATGATTCACCTGCTGGACAATTCTGCCCAGCAGGTGGACTGGATTATAATGGAAAAAGGGGATTGCTCCCCGAATAATATAGGAGCGATTATTCTCTCTCCAATAAATTTGAATAATAAAAATTATAATAAAAATCCAATTATATATAGCACTATTAGAACATGGAAGCAAATAAAACAGAATCTAAAATTAAGAAACCTATCTCTCTTAATACCAATAGTCAATAACCCATCGTTTAAACCTTCAATCATAGATAAAGCATTTATACAATGGGAAAGAATGGGAATTAAAACGCTCGAAGATCTGTATGAATTAGAAAAATTACTATCATTCCAACAACTACAACTGAAATATAATTTGAAAAATAATCAATATTTTAAATATCTACAAATCTGTGACTATTTGAAAACACACACAAAAGATTATTATAATATGCCTTCCGACTTACTAGATGAAGCAATGAAGACAAAGGCGGAATCAGTTAATTTAATATCATACTTATATAATATCATCTTAAATATAGAAATACCCACAACAGATGGAATTAGAAGAGATTGGGAACAAGATCTAGGTATAAAAATATCAAAAGAGAGTTGGGATAATCATTTATTACAGGTGCATAAATGCTCGATCAACGTACGACATACGCTTATCCAATTTAAAACATTACATAGATTATATTATTCAAAAACCAAACTAAATAAAATCTTTCCTAACGTCTCACCAATCTGTGATAAATGTATATGTCAAGAAGCTACCATAGCACATTCTTTTGTTTTTTGTACAAAAATCCAAAAATTCTGGTTTGAAATATTTGATATTTTTTCAAAATTAATCAAAATAAAACTGGTACCAAAACCAGAATGGATTATTTTTGGAATATCGGAAGGTATTCCTGAATTAAACGTGTATCAGAAGAATTTACTCAATTATGGGCTAATAATGGGAAAAAAGCTTATACTTAAATTCTGGAAAAATGCGCCCACACCAACAATAAAAATGTGGACATCAAATATGTTGGAAACATTACATCTGGAAGAGATGAGATTCCTCCTAGTAGGCAAAGTAGATCAATTTCAAAAGACGTGGTCTACGTTTTTGGACCTATTACAAGCATGAGGTGCAATAGTAATTTAGAAAAACAAATAAATAAATAAAAGGTATCTGGACCTGGTAATGGGAGGTAAAATAAAAACAGACTTGGTTGGTAGTTCCTTCTCTATGAAGTATGGTATAAGAGTTATAATAGAGCGATTGTTCCTTCTTTCTTTCTCTTTTTTTTTCTAGGGTCTATTTTCTAACTTTACTTCCTTCTCTAACTTCTTTTCTAAGGGGCTTTCTTTTCCCAACACTCTTTTGCACTTCACAACCTTTGCGCACTTTCTTCACTTTTCTTACTTCTTTCTTTTTCTTTCTTAAAGTTTAAAAAAGTGAAGCGGTACAAAAAATGTATTAATATATACGTGTTGTACATTACTGTAATCTACCGTACTTCTAAAAAATAAAAAAAAAAAGCAATTAAAAAAAAAAAAAAAAAAAAAAAAAAAAAAAAAAATTATATTTCCAAACCCCGCCCCTCCCGCCATGGAGGCGGCCTCGCTGTTATTTTCAACCAGAACTTTCCTATCGTTGAACTCCCCCTCCCCCCAGTAGCATCATTTGAATTCCTTGCCTTCAAAGCCCTTTCGTCCATGACAGTCAACCTCATTTACCGGCCACCTAAACCAAACCCCTCCTTCCTATCTGATTTCACTGAATTCCTCACACTTGTCTCATCTCTCACCACACGTCTGCTGCTACTTGGTGACTTAAACATTCATATGGACTCCCCCACCTGCAAGCTCGCATCTGAATTCGCTTTTCTACTTGACAACTTCTCTCTCACTCAGCACGTCACCTTTCCCACTGGTCTGCTCCACAAATCAACCGGTACTCGACCTCCATCCATGCCTCTTCCCCCTCTCAGATCATAAGCTCATACGGTTCACCATCCCTTCTCCGACACCTCGCCCCCGCTTCCTCCGAGAAATCACCTTCCGTAATCTAAAATCTATCGATCCTCACCATCTCTCTGACCTGCTCTCCACCACTCTCCCCCTGGACTCAACCCACATCTCACCTGATGATCTCACAAACCATCTCAATTCCACCTTGTCTACCTCCCTTAACACTCTGGCTCCCTCCAAAACAAGAACCGTAACTTTTAATAAATCTTCACCCTGGTACACACCTGCACTTCGTAAGCTGAAACAGATTGGTCGCCGATTTGAACGACTCATAAAGAAATCACCTCTCACAGTCCAGCATGAAGCTTACAAACTCCACCTCACTGCCTACAAAGATGCCCTCATTGCTGCTAAATCTGCATACCTCTCCTCCATATTCACTGACCCCTGCCTAAACCACAGAACCCTCTTCTCCACAGTCTGCAACCTCCTCAAGCCTCGAGCCATCACTCTCCCTACCTCCACTCCGGATCTCTGCAACTCATTCCTCCACTTTTTTGCTGATAAAATTAGCACCATCTATCAATCCCTATCCCCTGTACCCGACTCCCCAGCATCTACTCCACCACCTACCAAGGCCCCTCCTTTCAACATCTCCGCTGATCTCCATATCCCTCCCCCTCACTGCTTCCTCTCCCAGTTTGACCCGGTCACCCCTACTGAAATCTCCAAACTCATCAGCGCTTCCAAACCCACTACCTGCTCCCTTGACCCTCTCCCCACTCCCCTGCTGTAGTCCTGCCTCCCTGCTCTCTGCCCCTACCTCACTAATCTTTTCAACTCCTCATTGTCCCAAGGAATTGTCCCCTCTGCTTTCAAAACTGCTGCTGTCACACCAATCTTAAAGAAACCTGGTCTTGATCCCTCCTCTCTCATTAACTACCGCCCCATCTCAAACCTCCCCTTTCTTTCAAAAACCCTGGAGCGCATCGTCGCGTCACAACTTCATTCCCACCTCCTCACGTATAACCTATTCGAACCCTTCCAATCTGGCTTTCGCCCCCTCCATAGCACAGAAACTGCTCTCTTCAAAGTCCTCAATGACCTCCTTACCTCTGCTGACTCTGGCTCCCTCAATATCCTCATCCTCCTCGACCTGAGTGCAGCCTTCGATACCGTCAACCACAACATCCTGCTCACCAGACATAGGGACCTTGGCATTGAAGGTTCTGCACTCAGCTGGTTCCGTTCTTACCTTTCCAACCGATCCCACTTCATCTCTCTCCATAACCACACCTCTGCCACAGCCACTGTCACTCAAGGCGTTCCCCAAGGCTCCGTTCTTGGTCCCCTCCTCTTCATCATCTACATCCTCCCCCTTGGTCATATACTCCGTCACTTCAAACTGGACTTCCACTGCTATGCTGATGACACCCAGATCTATCTCAGCACCAAGTCCCCCCACCACCCCCCTCTCTCCCATATCAACTCCTGCCTATCAGCCATCAAATCTTGGATGCAACTCAACTTCCTTAAATTAAACAGTAGCAAAACAGAATTTCTCATTGGCTCCAAATCAACACTCACTAAAATTAACAACCCCACTCTCACTATCGACGGCACCACTGTCTCCCCATCTCATCAGGCACGCAACCTTGGCGTGATCCTTGACTCAACCCTCTCCCTTGAGCCTCACATCCGCCATGTTGTCAAAACATCATTTTTTCACCTCCGCAACATTGCAAAAATCAGATCGTCTCTCACACTGCTGCTGAAAGACTCATCCATGCCTTCATCTCCTCCCGACTGGACTACTGTAACTCTCTTCTTTTCGGAATCAATTCCAGCAGCATCAAACGACTCCAACTGGTCCAAAATGCATCCGCTCGACTCATTACCCACACCAAATCCTGGCACCACATCACCCCAGTTCTCAAAGAACTTCACTGGCTTCCCATTTCCCACCGGATCACCTACAAAATCCTGGTCCTCACCTACAAAGCCCTCAACAACCTGGCCCCCCCTTATCTCATTGACCTCCTCTCCCCCTACCAACCCTCACGGTCCCTCAGATCCACATCAGCTGGTCTCCTCTCCACTCCGAAATCAAACCTCTGCACCTTTGGAGCAGAGCCTTCTCCAGGGCAGCTCCCAGGCTCTGGAATTCCCTCCCACAACCGGTCCGAAATTCTGAGTCCCTCACCATCTTCCAGTCCCGCCTCAAGACCCATCTCTTCACCTCTGCATACCCTTAGTTCCATGTTCCCCTCCCCTCTGTCTTACTGCTCTATTTTGTTTTGTTTATTCCTGACTCTCAATTGTAAAGCGACTTTGAGTCCTGAAAAGCGCTATATAAATAAAATCTATTATTATTATTATTATGATGAGTGGAAAGTCAGCAAGCATCACTCTAAGCATGATGGATGGAAGGTCAGCAAACATTACTCTGTGCATGATGGGTGGAAGGTCAGGAAGCATCGTGCATGAAGGGTGGAAGGTCAGCAAGCATCACTCTATGCATGATGGGTGGAAGGTCATCAATCATCACTCTGTGCATGATGGGTGGAAGGTCAGGAAGCATCACTGCATGATGGGTGGAAGGTCAGCAAGCATCACTCCATGCAGGGTCTGAAGAAGGGTTTCGGCCCGAAACGTTACCTATTTCCTTCGCTCCATAGATGCTGCTGCACCCGCTGAGTTTCTCCAGCATTTTTGTGTACCATCACTCTATGCATGATGGGTGGAAGGTTAGCAAGCATCATTCTATGCATGATGGGTAGAAGCTCAGCAAGCATCAGTCCGTGCATGTTGGGTGGAAGGTCAGCAAGCATCACTCCATGCATGATGGGTGGAAGGTCAGCAAGCATTACTCCATGCATGATGGGTGGAAGGTCCGCATGCATCACTCCATGCATGATGGGTGGAAGGTCAGGAAGGATTAGTCCGTGCATGATGGGTGAAAGGTCAGGAAGCATCATGCATGATGGGTGGAAGGGCAGCAAGCATCACTCCATGCATGATGGGTGGAAGGTCAGGTAGCATCACTCTATGCATGATGGGTGGAAGGTCAGCAAGCATCACTCCATGCATGATGGGTGGAAGGTCAGCACGCATCACTCCGTGCATGATTGATGGAAGGTCAGGAAGTTTCGTGCATTATGGGTGGAAGGTCAGCAAGCATCACTCTATGCATGATGGGTGGAAGGTCAGCAAGCATCATTCCATGCATGATGGGTGGAAGGTCAGGAAGCATCGTGCATGATGGGTGGAGGGTCAGCAAGCATCTAGGCATGATGGGTGGAAGGTCAGGAAGCATCACTCTATGCATCATGGATGGAAGGTCAGCAAGCATCACTCTATGCATGATGGGTGGAAGGTCAGCAAGCATCACTCTGCATGATGGGTGGAAGGTCAGCAAGCATCACTCCGTGCATGTTGGGTGGAAGGTCAGCAAGCATCGTGCATGATGGGTAGAAAATCAGCAAGCATCACTCTGTGCATGATGGGTGAAAGGTCAGCAAGCATCACTCCATGCATGATGGGTGGAAGGTCAGCAAGCATCACTCCGGGCATGATGGGTGGAAGGTCAGCAATTATCATTCTATGCATGAAGAAGGGTTTCGGCCCGAAACGTTACCTATTTCCTTCGCTCCATAGATGCTGCTGCACCCGTTGAGTTTCTCCAGCATTTTTGTGTACCTTCGATTTTCCAGCATCTGCAGTTCCTTCTTTAACACAACATCATTCTATGCATGATGGGTAGAAGGTCAGCAAGCATCACCGTGCATGATGGGTGGAATGTCAGCAAGCATCACTCAGTGCATGATGGGTGGAAGGTCAGGAAGCATCACTCCGTGCATGATGGGTGGAGAATCAGGAAGCATCACTCCATGCATGATGGGTGGAGAAGCAGGAAGCATCACTCCGTGCATGATGGGTGGAAGGTCAGGAAGGATCAGTCCATGCATGATGGGTGGAAGGTCTGGAAGGATCAGTCCGTGCATGATGGGTGGAAGGTCATCAAGCATCTCTCTATGCATGATGAGTGGAAGGTCAACACGCATCACTCCGTGCACGATGGGTGGAAGATCAGCAAGCATCACTCCGTGCATGATGGGTGGAAGGTCAGCACGCATCACTCCGTGCATGATGGATGGAAGGTCATGAAGCGTCGTGCATGATGGGTGGAAGGTCAGCAAGCATCACTCTATGCATGATAGGTGGAAGATCAGCAAGCATCACTCCGTGCATGATGGATGGAAGGTCAGGAAGCATCGGGCATGATGGGTGGAAGGTCAGCAAACATCACTATGCATGATGCGTGGAAGGTCAGCAAGTATCACTCTATGCATGATGGATGGAAGGTCAGCAAGCATCACTCTATGCATGATGGGTGGAAGGTCAGCAAGCATCACTATGCATGATACGTGGAAGGTCAGTAAGTATCACTCTATGCATGATGGATGGAAGGTCAGCAAGCATCACTCCATGCATGATGGGTGGAAGGTCATCAAGCATCACTCCGTGCATGATGGGTGAAAGGTCATCAAGCATCACTCCATGCATGATGGGTGGAAGGTCAGCAAGCATCACTCCGGGCATGATGGGTGGAAGGTCAGCAATTATCATTCTATGCATGATGGGTAGAAGGTCAGCAAGCTTCATTCCATGCATGATAGGTGGAAGGTCAGCAAGCATCACTCCATGCATGATGGGTGGAAGGTCAGCAAGCATCACTCCGTGCATGATGGGTGAAAGGTCAGGAAGCATCACTCCATGCATGAGGGGTGGAAGGTCAGCAAGCATCACTCTATGCATGATGGGTGGAAGATCAGCAAGCATCACTCCGTGCATGATGGACTGCAGGTCAGGAAGCATCGTGCATGATGGGTGGAAGGTCAGCAAGCATCACTATGCATGATGCGTGGAAGGTCAGCAAGTATCACTCTATGCATGATGGATGGAAGGTCAGCAAGCACTCTATGCATGATGGGTGGAAGGTCAGCAAGCATCACTATGCATGATGGGTGGAAAGTCAGCAAGCATCACTCCGTGCATGTTGGGGTGGAAGGTCAGCAAGCATCGTGCATGATGGGTAGATAATCAGCAAGCATCACTCCATGCATGATGGATGGAAGGTCATCAAGCATCACTCCGTGCATGATGGGTGAAAGGTCATCAAGCATCACTCCATGCATGATGGGTGGAAGGTCAGCAAGCATCACTCCATGCATGATGGGTGGAAAATCAGCAAGCATCACTCCGTGTATGATGGGTGGAAGGTCAGCAAGCATCACTATGTGCATGAAGGGTTGAAGGTCAGCAAGCATCACTATGCATGATGTGTGGAAGGTCAGCAAGCATCATTATGTGCATGAAGGGTAGAAGGTCATCAAGCATCACTATGCATGATGGGTGGAAGGTCAGCAAGCATCACTCCATGCATGATGGGTGGAAAATCAGCAAGCATCACTCCGTGTATGATGGGTGGAAGGTCAGCAAGCATCACTCGTTGCATGATGGGTGGAAGGTCAGCAAGCATCATTATGTGCATGAAGGGTAGAAGGTCAGCAAGCATCACTATGCATGATGTGTGGAAGGTCAGGAAGCATCACTGCATGCATGATGGGAGGAAGGTCAGCAAGCATCGTGCACAGGGGCTGCCAACTCACGCTTTCAGCGCGAGAATCACGCCTTGGAGCCAATTCTCACGCCCTCACGCTCATGACCGAGTTCTCACGCTGAGTTCAGTCCCTACGCAGTTTGTCCCTTTGCGCCACGTGCCAGCGCGATCTGTCCGGTCTGGGGAAGCGTGTCGGTTGGCGGCTGTGAGTGACGTCGCGTTCCTTCTCTTCTCTTTTGGTCGAATGTGCAGCTGCCGACAACATGAAGCAGCCGGAGATGGAAGTAACCCGGTGAATCATTTGTAAAACATGGGGTGGGGTGGGGGGGGTGGGGGGGGTAACACGGCCCGTAACCCGAAAAACCGCGTATTGTCTTTCAAATCGCTTTGGCGGGGTCGGGGCAGGCGAGCCGACTTGAGAACGGCGGCCTGTCCCTGGGACGCGAGCTGACCTGGGAACGGCAGCCAGTCCGTCCCTGGGACGCGAGCTGACCTGGGAACGGCAGCCAGTCCGTCCCTGGGACGCGAGCTGACCTGGGAACGGCAGCCAGTCCGTCCCTGGGACGGGAGCTGACCTGGGAACGGCAGCCAGTCCGTCCCTGGGACGGGAGCTGACCTGGGAACGGCAGCTAGTCCGTCCCTGGGACGCGAGCTGACCTGGGAACGGTAGCCAGTCCGTCCCTGGGACGGGAGCTGACCTGGGAACGGCAGCTAGTCCGTCCCTGGGACGCGAGCTGACCTGGGAACGGCAGCCAGTCCGTCCCTGGGACGCGAGCTGACCTGAGAACTGCGGCCTGTCCCTGGGACGGGAGCTGACCTGGGAACGGCAGCCAGTCCGTCCCTGGGACGCGAGCTGACTTGAGAACTGCGGCCTGTCCCTGGGACGGGAGCTGACTTGGGAACGGCAGCCAGTCCGTCCCTGGGACGCGAGCTGACTTGGGAACGGCAGCCAGTCCGTCCCTGGGCGCGCAGAATGCCAACTTGATCAGTATGGACAAATTGGGCCCAAGGAAGAGAGAGGGAGGAGAGAAGGGGAGAGAGAGAGGGGTGGTAAAAGAGAGGGGGAAGAGGGAGAGAAGGGGGAAAGAGAGAAATGGGGGAAAGAAGGAGAGAGGAGGGCAAAGAGAAAGAGGAGGTAGAGACAGGAGAAAGGGGAGCGAGGGTAGAGGGGAGAGAAAGAGAGGAGGAGAGAGAGGGGGAGAAAGAGGGGAGAGTGTGTGAGGGGAGAGAGCAAGAGGGGGAGAGAGGGAGATAGAGGGGGAGATAGAGAAGGAGGGGAAAGAGAGAGGGGAGAGAGTGAGTTGGGGGAAAGGGAGGGAGTTAGGGGAAAGAGAAGGGGAGAGAGAGAGGGTGAGGGGAGGGTGGAGAGAGGAGGCGAGAGAGAGGGGGGAGTGATGTGGGAGGGACAGAGGGGGAGAGTGAGGTGAGGGGAGAGGGGGAAGAGCGGGAGAGAGGGGGTGAGAGGAGAGAGAGCAGAGAGAGGGGAGAGAGAGAGGGAGGGGAGATGGGGAAGAGAGAGGGGGTGAGAGGAGAGAGCGGAAGAGGGGAGAGAGGGGGGGAGTGAGGTGGGAGGGAGAGAGAGAAGGGGGGAGAGTGAGGTGGGAGGGAGAGAAAGAGAGGAGAGGGAGTGGGGGAGAGAGAGTGGGGGAGATAGGGGGATATAGAGGCAGGGCTGCCAACTCCCATGCATTGAGCATGAGAATCACGCATTTGCCAAATTTTCACGGTAATCACAAATTTCTCACGCTCTGTCGTGAGAAATTCTGTGAACAACGAAAATTTCAAAACTAATATCAACTGCATGGGCCACGGGAGTTGGAAGCAGAAGCAGCAGCGGGGACAGATGGGGAGCAGGGATGGCGAGTGTTTTCTGGGATGGCGAGTGTTTGTTGGGCTGGCGAGTCGCTCATTGCAACTCCGGCCATGGAGCAGCCTCAGTGCAAGAGTCCCAGGGCGTCGGAAGCGTTGCGCCGCTGCCGTGAGAGTCTCTGTGCCAAATTCGCCCTGGTGACCAGCATGGATCAGGCTGCGGCTCGGTGCATCCTGGAGGACAACCAATGGCTGCTGAAAGTAAGTACCAAGCACTGGGTTGAAGATAGTGGACTTCAAATGGGAGTGGTTGGAGAAAGCACCCTGCTTGCCTGCTAGATTTCACTGTAACTGCAGGTTAAATGTTCCCAATGTTGGGGGAGTTCAGAACCAGGGGTCACAGTTTAAGAATAAAGGGCAGGCCAGTTAGGACTGAGATGAAGACAAACTTTCTTCACCAGAGAGTTCTGAATCTGGAATTCTCTGCCACAGAAGGCAGTGCAGGCCAATTCACTGGATGTTTTTCAGGGAGAATTACATTTAGTTCTTGGGGCTATCGAAATCAAGGGATATGGGGGGAAAAAACGGAAAGAGGTACTGATTTTAGATGAATAGCCATGATCATATTGAATGGCAGTGCTGGCTCGAAAGGCCGAATGGCCTGTTCCTGCACCTATGTTCTATGTTTCTATGCTTGAGTATATGGCAATAAAACACAATCACTTGATTTTGAAGCATTCATGCATGGTGGAGGTATAATGTAGTCATAGAGTGATACAATGTGAAAACAGGCCCTTCGGCCCAACTTGCCCACACCCGCCAACATGTCCCTGCTACGCTACCTGCTTTTGGTCCATACCTCCAAACCTGCCCTATCCATGTATCAGTCTAATTGTTTCTTAAATGTTGGGATGGTCCCTGCCTCAACTACCTCCTCTGACATTTTGTTCCATACACCCACCACCCATTGTGTGGAATAAGTTACCCCTAAAAAAGTTACCTCTTAAAAATAATTAATACAAAAAACATTGAAATCATACTTCTACATTGCACTAAAACATAATTTTAATACATACAATTTCAAAAAGTCCCTACCCTGGGAGGGGGGACACCCCACTTCCACACCCTCTCCCCACTCGGTTGCTCCACTCACTCACCGGGTACCCCCAAAGCCAGTGATCAGTGATCGCTCAGCCTCCCCACTTTCAAAAACGCTCCGCGGTCCCTGGTTCAGATGGAGAACACTGCCAGATGTGAGCGGGGAACTGAGGCCAGTTGTCCATGATGTCTGGATCCCAATGCTCAGCGTTCATGTTTTGGAGTCGGCTAATGTTATTGATTTGTAATTTGCCTGATTTGTAATTAATTGACAAAACCTTAATTTATGAATCTGGAATATCCAGGGGGACGGGATAAGTGCAATATTCAAATGACATGCAAGGTGTCAGGCTGTCTGTCACAACATACAGCCCCGTTAACCCTTTATTTCCTTCAGTTAAATATTGGGAAGGTAGCACTATTGCAATTTGCCACTCAACTATTATGTTTGTTTACCTCACTGACTATTTCCATGTATCAGTCTAATTGTTTACCAGCCCCCCCACCAATTCCTTTGACAGATTGAATAGAAATGTCCCCAATCTCGTTGTTTTATTAATTGAACACGTAGATGAACATCCTCAAGGAGTGTAATCAGATGGAAAATGATTCAGATGGGATATTTAAGAGCTTGTTCAAAGGGGAATATTTTACAAGAGTGACAGAGATACTTGCAGGGGAATGCGATAGGAGATTATTATTTGTCTTTAGTTTTAGCTTGAACCAGGACATCTGAAGATTCAAAGTTAAATATAGTAATTGTGCTGATACTGACCCCAACCAACAACGTAATGAATTGCATCCATTCCGGAGGTTTTACTTTTAAGATGCCATTTAAACTTCACTTGGATTTCAATCACTTTCATCACTAAAAGTAATTGGGAATGGGGAGCATTGGAACAAAAATTTGTCCTCTGTACATATTAACTGTAATATAATAATGTATGCATGTTGGTAGGTGCAATCAAAACAAAGATCTTTTTTATCATTGTTGTGTTATGAATACCACAGAAAATATTATGTACTCTCAAGATCACATTTAATTGAATAATATTGCTTAAATATATAGTTATTGGACTTTGCATCCCGGAAAAGTCCCAGCTGAGAGGAAGACAGCAAAATACTGAAAATATTGGTGGTGAAAATGACTTCAGGAGTTTGTGAGGAAAATGAAAAAAATGCTACAGAATACATACAGCTGAGTGAGTATAATTTTATGGATGAGAAATTGTGTTCAGCCAATTGATGATTTATTTGACAAAGTAATTAGCATGTTAGATAACAAGGAAGCCAATGGATGTAGCAAATTTTGTTACACATAATTTGGTCTGTGAAGTGCCCCATAAAAGATGACTGTATTAGATAAGCACCTGTGGAATTCTTTGCCTCAGAGGGTGGTGGAGGCAGGTTCTCTGGATGCTTTCAAGAGAGAGCTAGATAGGGCTTTTCAAAGTAGCTGTGTCAGGGGATATGGGGAGAAGGCAGAAATGGGGTACTGATTGGGGATGATCAGCCATGATCACATTGAATGGCGGTGCTGGCTCGAAGGGCCAAATGACCTACTCCTGCACCAATTGTCTATTGTCTGTGGACTTGAGCGTAATAGGTTAAGTCCAGGGGGTCAGATATGGGGCTTTTTATTTATTTATTTATTTATTTTTTATTAGAAGTAAGTACAATTGTATACAATCATATTTTCATAATGCATATTATGTACAGCTTATTTTTATAATAAAGGAGAAAAAGAAAAATAAGTTAGATAATGAAAAATAGAAAAATGTGAGATATATAGTGTGTGAAAAAGGAAAATAGAGAGTGAAAGAAGAAAGTTAAGAAATAGAAAATAGAAAAAAGAAAATAAATTAAGAAAAAGAAAGAGAAAGAAAAAAAGAAGTAAGGAGATCTTATTTATAATCTTGACCATCCCTCGCCCAGTCACAAGTTAGCTTTTACAATTGTGTTGCACCACATGATTCCAAAAAGACGACAAATGGAGACCAACTCGTTGTGAATTGGTCAAATTTATCTATTAGGCGGAATCGCATTTCCTCAAGATGTGTGGTGTCCAACATACTTGCAATCCACATTTTAAGCGTTGGTATTGGTGTATTTTTCCAAAATTTCAATATTAATTTATTGAATGATGGGTGGAAGGTCAGCTAGCATCACCGCGCATGATGGGTGGAAGGTCAGGAAGCATCACTATGCATGATGGATGGAAGGTCAGCAAGCATCACTCTATGCATGATGGGTGGAAGGTCAGCAGGCATCACTCTATGCATGATGGGTGGAAGGTCAGCAAGCATCACTCCGTGTATGATGGGTGGAAGGTCAGCAAGCATCGTGCATGTTGGGTAGAAGGTCAGCAAGCATCACTCCATGCATGGTGGGTGGAAGGTCAGCAAGCATCACTCCGTGCATGATGGGTGGAAAGTCAGCAAGCATCACTCTGCGTGATGGGTGGAAGGTCATCAAGCATCACTCTCTCCATGATGGGCGGAAGGTCAGGAAGCATCACTCTCTGCATGATGTGTGGAAGGCCAGGAAGCATCAAGCATGATGGGTGGAAGGTCAGGAAGCATCACTCCGTGCATGATGGGTGGAAGGTCCGGAAGCATCACTCCGTGCCTGATGGGTGGAAGGTCAGGAAGGATCAGTCTGTGCATGATGGGTGGAAGGTCAGGAAGCATAATTCATGATGGGTGGAAGGTTAGCAAGCATCACTCCTTGCATGATGGGTGGAAGGTCAGCAAGCATCGTGCATGTTGGGTAGAAGGTCAGCAAGCATCACTCCGTTCATGGTGGGTGGAAGGTCAGCAAGCATCACTCCGTGCATGATGGCTGGAAGGTCAGCAAGCATCGTGCATGATGCGTAGAAGGTCAGCAAGCATCACTGTGCATGATGGTTGGAAGGTCAACAAGCATCACTATGCATGATGGGTGGAAGGTCAGCAAGCATGATGGGTGGAAGGTCAGCAAGCATCAATCCGTGCATGAAGGGTGGAAGGTCAGCAAGCATCGTGCATGATGGGTAGGTCAGCAAGCATCAATCCGTGCATGATGGGTGGAAGTTCAGCAAGCATCACTCCGTGCATGATGGGTGGAAGGTCAGCAAGCATCACTCCATGCATGATGGGTGGAAGGTCATCAAGCATCACTCTATGCATGATGGGTGGAAGGTCAAGAAGGATCACTCTGTGCATGATGGGTGGAAGGTCAGGAAGCATCACTATGCATGATGGGTGGAAGGTCGGGAACCATCACTCTATGCATGATGGGTGGAAGGTCAGCAAGCATCACTCCATGCATGATGGGTGGAAGGTCAGCAAGCATTCTATGCATGATGGGTAGAAGGTCAGCAAGCATCACTCCGTGCATGATGGGTGGAAGGTCATGAAGCATCATGCATGATTGGTGGAAGGTCAGGAAGCATCACTCCGTGCATGATGGGTGGAAGGTCATCAAGCATCATTCTGTGCATGATGGGTAGAAGGTTGCAAATCTCTTTCATTTAACACGAATTGTGAACACAAAAGGCTGGAGGTCGTCAATGGATCATTTTAAGGCAGAGATAGATAGAATTCAATTTTTTTTTTAAATCACAAGTACGTAAGAAGGAAATATAGATGCTGGTTTAAACCGATGATAGACACAAAATGCTGGAGTAACTCAGCGGGACACATTTAGTTCAGGGCTACCTTCCGTTGTTCCAAAGATAATCCATTCTGCTTTTGGTATCAGTAAAGATTTCAAAAATTTCAATCCAAAACTTTTGAATTTTTGTACAAAAAACAAATGAGTGCGCTATAGTTGCTTCTTGAGACTGACATTTATCGCAGATAGGTGATACGTTGGGATTTTTTTTACTAATTTTGGTTTTTGGGTAATATAATCTGTAAAATTTTGAATTACATTTATCGAGCATTTGTGCACATTTAATAAATATTCATTCCACCTCTCCTTTGAAATTTTAATAGCTAATTTTTGTTCCCAGTCTCTTCTAATACCTTCCGTAGTTGGTATTTCTACGTTTAAAATAATATTATACAAATAAGATATTAAGTTTGCTGATTCGACTTTTATCTGCATTGCTTCATAATAATCTTTTGTATATTTTTTCAGATAATCACATATTTGGAAATATTTGAAGTATTGATTGTTTCGCAGATTATTTTTTTGTTGTAATTGTTTGAATGATAGTAATTTTCCAGTTTCATACAAGTCTCCGAGCATTTTAATTCCTAATCTTTCCCATTGTATAAATGATTTGTCTATGATGGAGGTTTTAAGCGAAGGGTTATTAGCTATTGGCGATAAAAGCGATAGATTTCTTAATTTTAAATTATGTTTTATTTGTTTCCAATTGTACTATGTATAATTGGATTTTTGTTATCATTTATGTTATTCAACTTCATTGGTGAGAGGAGGATCGCTCCAATATTACAACAGGAGCAGTCCTCTCTCCATTATAATCCAATCCACCTGCTGGGCAGAGTTGTCCATCAGTTGAATCATATTTGTAATATTTACTGACCAATAATAGTACATAAAGTTAGGGAGTGCTAAGCCACCTAATACTTTAGGCTTGTTCAAATGTGTTCTTTGTATTCTATGGGATTTATAATCCCATGTAAAATTTGTAATGTCTGAATGCAATTTTTTAAAAAAAAATTTGGTAGTTCTATAGGAATTGATTGGAATAGGTATAGAATTTTCGGTAAAAAATCATTTTTATTGCATTTATTCGGCCTATTAAAGACATCGGAAGCGTTTAATTAAGGTATTTAATTTCTTAAGTAGAGGATTATAATTTGCTTTGAACGTGCCTTGATATTTTCTGGTAATTTCAAAACCCAAGTATTTAAATTTTTCTGTAGCTATTTTAAAAGGGAATTTTAAGAGGTGTGTTGAGTCTTTCGGTTTTATTGACATAATTTCACTTTTATTCCAATTTATTCTGTATCCAGAGAAGGATCCGAAGTCCTCAATTAAATTTAATATGTTTGGTATAGTAATTTGAGGTTTTGTGATGTACAATAATATATCATCCGCGTATAAAGATATTTTATTATTTGAATATTTAGTGTTGTAGCCATGGATATTCGGATGTGTTCTAATTCTTTCCGCTAAAGGTTCAATTATAAGAGGAAATAACAGTGGTGATAATGAGCATCCTTGTCTATTGCCCCTTGATAATTGGAATTTCATAGATAATATGTTATTAGTTAATATTCTAGCTGTAGGCTTATTATATAATTATTTAATCCATAGGATGAAATTCTCTCCCAATTGAAATTTTTGTAATACTTTAACCATATAATTCCATTCTACTTGATCAAATGCTTTTTCTGCGTCCAACAAAATAATTGATAATTCTTGTTCTTCGGTTTTGTGTGAGTGCATTATATTGAGCAGACGTCTCAGCTTATTAGATCAATGTCTCTTAGGGATAAACCCCGTTTGATCCGGATTTATTAATTTACTAACATACTTACTTAATCTTCTAGCTAATGTTTTCGCTAATATTTTTTTATCTGTATTTAACAATGCGATAGCTCTATATGAACCGGGTTCTTCTATATCTTTGTCTTTTTTGTATTAATGTGATCGTTGATTCAGCTAGTGTATCAGGTAATGTTTGTTCTTTAAAGGCATATTTATACATTTTCTGTAAACGTGGTATAATTTTGTCATAAAAACTTATAAAATTCATTACTAAATCCATCAGGACCTGGAGTTTTTCCATTCTTTAATGAAGTTATTGTATCTTCTAATTCCTTAAATGAGATTTGTGCACCCAGTTCCTCTTGTTCCTTCAACTCTAATTTTGGAAGATTACAGTTATCCAAGGACTCTGTGATTTTATTGGTGTCCGTTGTCGTTTTGGATGTGTACAAATTCTCATAAAATTGCGCAAATCTTTTATTAATATCATTCTGTAAAGTTAATGATTCCCCTCTATCTGATTTAATCTTTTGAATCGTGTTCTTTTTCTCGTTTTTATAGCTGACGAGCCAGGAGTTTCTGTGGTTTATCCCCAAATTCAAAGTGTTCCTGTCTTGTAATTTGGAAAAGTCTTATAAGTTTGGCTGATAATAATTTATTTAATTAAAATTTCTGAATTATTATTTTATTGTGTTTATCCATAGTTGGATCTTTAGCATTATCTATATCCAGTTGCCTAATTTGTTCTTCCAACTGTATTTGTTCATTCTTATTATTTTTATTTTGAAAAGCTTGGTATGAAATTATAACGCCTCTAATAAATGCTTTGAAAGATTCCCATAATAAAGTGGGCGATATATCTGGAGTGTCATTTATTTTTAAAAAAAAGGTCCATTCGTTTTTTTAGATATATTCTCCCTTGCGGGTCTTTTAAAATTTGAGGATTAAACCTCCAAAACGATTTGTTCTTAGACATTCCTTCCAGTTTTAAAAATAAAGTTAGCAGGGAGTGATCTGAGATCGAGTTGGGATGATATTTTGGGTTCAAAGTATAGGGGATTAATTTTGTATCCACCAGGAAATAATCTATACGTGAGTATGTTTTGTGTACCATTGAATAAAACGAGTATTCCCTGCCAGTCGGATTAGCGATCCTCCAAACATCTGTTATATTAGTATTATTTATGTAAGTATTTAAGAGTTCAGTAGTTAAATTTTTTTTTTTAACTCAACATTTATTGACATAACAAAATACACATACAAACAAAACAGAGAAAAACAAAAAAGAAAATAGACTTCCGGTAGCGCCATGGAACACCAGGGCGCTGCATTGAGCTCCACTCCCGTAAAATCGCAAAAAAGCCGTCTTAAAGTCGGGACCGAATCTAAAAATAACTCACCGGAGCTGCTTGGCGTTGCACAAGGTGACATCATCAGAAAACGACGCTAAAATCGCGGTAAAATTGCGGGAAAATCGGGACTTTTAAATGAGAAAAGAAGAAACCACACGAGCACCCTAAAAACCTACTATAAGTCTTCAACTCAAAAAAGTTTTGGACACTCTGCAAACAACAGAAGAAGGCTCAGAAGGAGAGTCTTATAGCCAAGGAGCTGAGCTGGAAATGGCTGCAAAAGCAGAAAAGAAGAGGAAGGAGGTAAAGCAAATGCTTTTTGAAATGACTGCTACAATCAATACTACACTGGAAAAGATGCAGAGTATGGAGACTAATATGGAGGCTAAAATGGATATGTTTTCTCATAAAATGGATGGTGCTTGTGCTGAATTAAAGGAGCTAAAGAAACAACATAATGAGTTTGATAAAAAACTTAAATCAGAATTTGTTAGAATCGAAAATGATTATAATCAGAAATTTGCTGGTGTAAATCTTAAGATGGACAACAATGATGAGAGAATGGAAGAGATGGAAAATGATATGAAAGAGATGATTATGGAAATAAATAGTTTGAAAAAACTAAAGAAAGATGCAGCAGAAAAACCTTGCAAGAATGACTGACAAATGTTTGGATTTGGAAGCGAGATCGAGAAGGCAGAATTTGAGAATTGTGGGAGTAAGAGAAGGACGAGAAGGACATGTATCTGAAACACGTACTTTCGTTGCTGACTTACTCAAAGATGTTTTTAAACTGTTGGAAGAATTAAGAATAGATACTGTTCGCCGAGTTGGACATGTCTCAAGAGGCATAAAAGCTGCTCCAAGACAGCTAATTGTGACATTTCTTCATATCTCTTCAGTGGAATTTATACTGAATAAGATTGTTCATGGGGTGAACTTGATACATGGTGGGGATAATAGCCGATTTTTTCGTGATTATCCTCCGGAGATTGTCCAGAGAATGAACTTGTTTACACAGACAAGAAACATATTGAGGGGTATTTCTAAGGTCAGATATGGAGTGGTTTTCCCAGCAAAAATGAAAATTACTTATAACGGAATTGAGCGCTCATTTATGGACCCCGAAAAAGCATTTAAGTATGCAGAAGATATTGTGAGAAAAGCATCGAAAACATCAGAAGAAGAGGTCGAAGAGGAACAATGAATTTTTTAACTTTTAAGATAGAGCTGGAACTGGTTAAGATGGTGGTTTTCCAGACAGCTACCAAGCTTATCTGTCTGGAATGTGTATTTGAGAACATTGTCCATGTTTCACCTTCAGCTCAAAGATAAACAAAAGGATGTTGAAGATACCGTATAAGGGACATGGATGAGATAATATCAATATCTAACTCTAATTATTATATTCTAATTATTCTAATTATAATTAACCAACTAATTTAACAAATTTAATTATACTAATGATTAATGATTGTATGTAGTATATATGAATAAATCATGAATAAACCATTGCTCATAAATTGTAATTAACCAAAATGTCTATAACATTACTAACGTATTTTTCGTGTGTGGGAATGCAATATAAACTTGGAAAAGATCCAGGAATGAGGTTAACCCCTCGGTACCTGCTTGTATGGTAGTTGGTCAGATAAATTGGAAAGGTATAATACTTATAGAACTGAGAATGTTGGGTTTTATATTTGATTTTGTTTATTATTACCTTATTTTTTACTTTTTAATATTTTTCTCTGAGTTTGTTTGCTTTTTATTAGTGCTAGTTTGATAAATTTAAACCAGAATAAATAAGATATGAGACGGTCTGTAGTTTTGGTTACGAGGTGTTAATAAGGGATTGGGGTTCAATGTAATACAACATCAATGGAAGTCATTAAATTTTTCGCCACCTTAGGTGGCTATTCGTCTTTAAGGTATCTTTTCTTAGATACCTTAATTTCACTTTTTTTTAAAAATCACTATATAAATTTGTATTTGTTTAGTTTTTGTGTAATTAATTTTAAATTACATTTTTTTTTGGTTTATCTAAGGCATTTTTGGAGAAGGAGATGTAATATAAACTTAAAAACTTAGAATGACCACCCAACGCCCAGAATTTTGAGGTATTTGTTTGCACCATATGATTCAAGAATACTACTTTGATATACAATGCAAGACGATAGACAAATAAAGAATGGAGGAATCACATTCTGTAGTTAGAATATAAGGGGTGCCAATGAACCAATAAAGAGGGGTAAAATTTTTGCTCATCTAAAATCTTTGAAAAGCGACATAATTTATTTGCAAGAAACTCACATGAAACAGCAAACACAAATGAGATTAAAGGCAAAGTGGATAGGCCAAACATATTATTCGTCATTTACTTCTAAATCTAGAGGTACGGCTATTCTTATTCGAAAAGGTATACCTTTCAAATTAAAGAATACTATATCAGATAAAGAGGGAAGGTATATCATAGTTTCGGGAGAAATTTATGCTACCCCAATAACTATGGTAAATATTTATGCTCCGAATTTTGATAACCCTCAATTTTTTGATAAAATTATAGATATAATATTAGAGTTTAATTATCAAAATGTGATAATAGGTGGGGATTTCAACTGTGTTTTAGATCGATACTTAGACAAATCAGCAAAACAAAGAAGGAGTAATTTAAAATCTAAAACTAGTGAACTTCTAAATACATATATAAAAAATACTAATATAACAGATGTATGGAGATCTGCTAATCCAGCAGGAAGGGAATATTCGTTTTATTCTTCGGTACATAAAACATATTCAAGAATTGATTATTTTTTAGTGGATATGAAATTAATGCCATATACAATTAATCCAACATATCACATTAGTAGTATTTCTGATCACTCTCCGTTGACTTTTTCAGTAATATTTGAGGGAATGCCGGGTAAAAAAATTTTTTGGAGATTTAATACATATATATTAAATGACTTACAGGGTTATCAATATTTAAAACAACAAATGAAATTATTTTTTGAGATAAATGATACACCAGATACCTCACCTTCTTTACTATGGGAAACGTTTAAAGCATTTATTAGAGGAATTATAATTTCATACAAAATTTTTCAAAATAAAAAGAATAAAACAGAACAAATGTTGTTAGAACAAGAAATAAGACAGTTAGAGTTAGATAATGCTATAGATAAACATAATAAGATAATACTAATGAAATTTAAACTTAACCGAATTCTCTCGGCAAGAGTAATAAGATTATTCCAAATTACAAAACAGGAACATTTTGAGTTTGGTGACAAACCACATAAGCTGTTGGCGCGTCAATTGAAAAAACAGGAAAAGGAAAATACTATAAATAAAATTAAATCCGAGAACGGTGAGTTACTAATACTACCTAAAGATATTAATAAAAGATTTGCTCAATATTATCAAAATTTATACACATCAAAAACTAAAACAGAAGATAGTAAAATTTTTTTTTTTTTAGATAATTGTAATCTACCAAAACTTGATCTTTTGGAACAAGAAGAACTCGGAGCGCAAATTACAATTGAAGAAATAGGTGAAACAATAAAATCGTTGAAAAATGGTAAGACACGGTTACAGTAATGAATTTTATTAAAAATTTCATGAGATAACGACCCCTTATTTATTTAATTTATATACTCATGCTTTTAAAGAAAATAAATTACCGGAAACATTAGCAGAATCAACTATCACGCTTATTCCAAAGAAAGATAAAGATCTAGAGGAACCGGGCTCATATAGTGCTATATCACTTCTAAATACAGATCAGAAAATTTTAGCAAAAACTTTAGCCAGAAGATTAAGCAAATATATTAGTAAATTGATAAATCCTGATCAAACGGGGTTTATACCTAAAAGATATTCATTTAATAATTTGAGACGCCTGTTTAATATAATGTACTCACATAAAGTAGAGGAAGAAGACATATCAATTATTTCTTTGGACGCAGAGAAAGCATTTGATCAGGTAGAATGGCAGTATTTATACAAAGTATTACAAAAATGTAATATGGGAGAGAATTTTATTACATGGGTGAAATTATTATATGATAAACCGATGGCAAGAATATTAACTAATAGTATGTTATCTCAAAAATTTCAATTATCATGGGGTAATAGGCAGGGATGTGCTTTATCACCCCTGCTATTTGCCCTTATGATAGAACCTTTGGCTGAAAGTATAAGAAGTCATCCGAAGAATCAGGGTTATAATACTAGGGACTCAAATAATCAAATTTCATTATATGCAGATGATATTCTGTTATATATAACAAACTCACAAATGAGCATACCAAATTTATTAAACTTAATAGAGGAATTTGGGTCCTTTTCTGGTTATAGAATAAATTGGAACAAAAGTGAAATCATGACGTTAAAACCTCAAGAATCCACACACTTACTGAAGTTCCCTTTTAAAATAGCAACAGAAAAATTTAAATATTTGAGTATTCAGATTACTAGAAAACATAAAGCTTTATTCAATGCTAATTTTTTACCTTTAATAAATAAACTTAATATGATGATAAAATTTTGGAAAACACTTCCTTTATCATTAATAGGTAGAATAAACGCTATAAAAATGATTTTTCTACCACAGTTACTATACCTATTTCAGTCTATACCAGTATATGTACCAAAATATTTTTTTTCTAAATTAAACTCTAATATTACAAATTTTGTTTGGGACTATAAATCACGTAGAATTAAAAAAGAACACTTATGTAAACCAAAAGATGTCGGGGGACTTTCACTCCCGAATTTTCTGTATTACTATTGGGCAATACATATTAATAATATAATTTACTGGTTGGATAGTTCAACCCAACAGACAGAATGGATAAAAATGGAGAAAGAGGATTGTTACCCTTGTAATATAGGAACGATCCTCTTCTCCCCGAAAAAAATGAACAATACAATATATAAGAAGAACCCAATTATACAAGATACAATAAGAATATGGAAACAAATAAAATTATCCTTAAAATTAAGAAACCTATCATTGTTAACACCGATAGTGAATAATCCTTTATTTAAACCATATAATCAATGGGAAAGTTTAGGAATTAAAAGGATCGGGGACATGTATGAAATGGGAGATTTACTATCATTTCAACAATTATAATTAAAATTTAAACTGAAAAACAATCATTATTTTAAATATTTTCAGATTTGCAATTTCTTGAAGACATATATACAGGGATATCAAAAAATAATTCCTGATTTATTGGAAGAAGTAATGAATATTAAAGCTGATACACAAAAATTAATCTTATATTTATATAATAGTATTTTAAATATAGATTTACCTGCGACTGAGGTAATTAGAGAAGAGTGGGAACGGGAATTAACGATAAAAATTACGAAGGTTACATGGGGAAAGTATTTGACATATATTCACAAATGTTCGATTAATGTAAGACATAATCTAATTCAATTTAAAATTTTACATAGATTGTATTACTCAAAAATAAGATTAAATAAATTTTACCCAAATATATCCCCCACTTGCGATAAATGTTTAACCCAAGATGCAACTATAACACACTCTTTTGTTTCCTGTATAAAACTTCATAGATTTTGGAGTGATATTTTTGAAATATTCACAAAATTATTTAAGATAAAAATGGAACCTAATAATGAATTGAATATATTTGGGGTAATGGAAGATGGGAATAAACTGAATCCATCTCAAAAAATATTTTTTAATTATGGTTTAATAATAGCTACAAAATTAATATTGAAATTTTGGAAAAATACACCAATACCAACGCTTAAAATGTGGATTGCAAGTATGTTGGACACCGCACATCTTGAGGAAATGCGATTCCGCCTAATAGATAAATTTGACCAATTCACAACGAGTTGGTCTCCATTTGTCGTCTTTTTGGAATCATGTGGTGCAACACAATTGTAAAAGCTAACTCGTGACTGGGCGAGGGATGGTCAAGATTATAAATAAGAACTCCTTACTTCTTTTTTTCTTTCTCTTTTTCTTCTTTTATTTTCTTTTTCCTATTTTATATTTCTTAACTTTCTTTCACTCTCTATTTTCCTTTTTCACACACTATATATCTCACATTTTTCTATTTTTCATTACCTAACTTCTTTTTCTTTTTCTCCTTTATTATAAAAATAAGAAGCTGTACATAATATGCATTATGAAAATATGATTGTATACAATTGTACTTCTAATTTAAAAAATTTTTTTTTTTAAAAAGAAGCAAAATAGCAAAATACAAATCACCTAACCTCTATTGGCATCGCATCACATCGCATCAAATAATCTTTACATTCTATCATAAAAGCATTCTATTCACAGGCACCAGAGCAATCTCATCCAATCGTATCCTTAATCAATCTTGGCATTTGTAGTAGTACCGGTTTCCATATCATATTAAAGGCATCAGTCCTCAACTGGAGTTTAGCTGAAAAGATTTTAAATAGTGAAGAGATGTAAACTGTGCAGTAACTGTACTTGCCCTGATGTTCAAAAAAACATTTTCTTTTCAAGGTATGTAAAGTGCCAAGTACTACTGAACGTGCAAAAGATCCTATTACGCAACTTCCAGTAAATGAGTTAAATAGAAACAGAAAATAGGTGCAGGAGGAGGCCATTCGGCCCTTTGAGCCAGCATTGTGATCATGGCTGATCGTCCCCTATCAATAACCCGTGGCTGCCTTCTCCCCATATTCCTTGACTCCACTAGCCCCTAAAGCTCTATCTAACTCTCTCTTAAATCCATCCAGTGACTTGGCCTCCACTGCCCTCTGTGGCAGGGAATTCCATAACTTCACAACTCTCTGGGTGAAAAGGTTTTTTTCTCACCTCAGTCTTAAATGATCTCCCCTTTATTCTTAGACTGTGGCCCCTGGTTCTGAACTCACCAAACATTGGGAACCTTTTTCCTGCATCTAGCTTGTCCAGTCCATTTATCTATATATTACTAAAATTAAGATCTTGACCGCTTTTGACTCACTGCGATGTGATTTCCGAGAGAACGCCGCCACTTACGGCCATCATGTTTGGCCACATCGCTCAGAGCCCCCCTCCGCCGGACTGGACCAGAGGATCTTTCCCATCGATTAAAAATCAGGGAGATATTAATGTTTTAAAAACATTTGCCATTCTCTCTGCTGCCCATGCTGGTGGGAGGAGGAGGGACTATACAACTGGAGGTGGTGTGCCTCACTCAGTCTCTGCAAGATGGAGGAAGCGAGAGGGTCATGTCTCTCTGAGCTCTGAATAACACTGAACACATGTCTACTCAACTGTGAGTGCCCTTAATGTGGTTTGAAAATGAAAATATGGTTGGTTTGAAGTAAAAAGGCACTGCAAATGGTTGTTTGGGGGGGGGGGGTTTGGGTTGAAGTGAAAAGCAGTGCAAATGGTTGGGGAGTTTTGGGTTGAAGAAAAAAGGCACTGCAAATGGTTGTTTGGGGGGTTTGGGGGTTGAAGTAAAAAGGCAGTGCAGATAGTTGTTTGGGGGGGGCTTGAGTTGAAGTAAAAAGGCAGTGCAAATGGTTGTTTGGGGGGTTTGGGTTGAAGTAAAAATGCAGTGCAAATGGTTGTTTGGGGGGGTTTTGGGTTGAAGTAAAAAGGCACTCCAAATTCTTGTTGGGGGGGGGGGGTTGGGTTGAAGTAAAAAGGCACTGCAAATGGTTGTTTGGGGGTTTTGGGTTGAAGTAAAAGGCACTGCAAATGATTGTTTGTCCAAACTTGACAACTTCCTGTTTGCACTATATTGATTTTAGATAAAACGCTACCACTTACGGCTGTGATTTTTGGCCATCTTACTCAGCCCCCTCCGCTCATCAGGTGCAGAGGATTCTTCCCATCAATGAAAAATAAAAGTGTTATCAGTGTTTAAAAATGTTGAGAATCTCTCTCCTGTCAATCATGCCATGAAGGCCACACCTTTTACAGTGGGAGGGGGAGGGATTATAACACCCGGAAGTGTGGGTGTGGCTCAGTCTCTGCATGATGGGGGAGGGAGCTGTGAATCAACTGAACACGCTGAATGTCTACTGAACTGTGAGTGTGGTGTTTTGTGTGGTGGTTTCAACCTGCTGGAAATGGTATGAAACTGCATTTGAATGTGGTGGCCTTGCACCCTGCATGAAATGGTATGAAACTGCATTTGAATGTGGTGTCGTTGCACCCTGCTTGAAGTGGTAGGAAACTGAACCTGGATTTGGTGGCCTTGCACCCTGCTTGAAGTGGTATGAAACTGCACTTGAATTTTGTGGCCTTGCACCCTGCTCGAAATGGTAGGAAAATGGATTTGAATTTTTGGCCTTGCACTCTGCTTGAAATGGAATTTCAAGGAATAGCCGTGAGTCAACTGCCAACCCACCAGCCGTGAGTAGGCTGCCAGCACATCAGGCTTGAGGGACTGAGCTGCCACCCCAAGAATCCATTTGGCCCACAATGCCCATCCTAGCCCTCTGGAGACCAGTAGTCCCTGCAGCCAACAACACCCATACCAGCGCTCCAGAAAGCCACCCCCCCACCACTGGCCACCAATATTGGAATTGGTGGAGAGGTGGAATATAGCGTCGGGGGACCAGCCCTCCCGTGTGAACATGGGACCCAACGGGTCCCACTTAGTCTAGTAATTTTATATGTTTCTATAAGATCCCCCCCTCATTCTTCAAAATTCCAGTGAATACAAGCCTAGTATTTTCAATCTTTCCTCATATGACAGTCACGCCATCCCAGCGATCAATCTCGTGAACCTACGCTGCACTGCCTCAATCAGAAGGATGTCCTTCCTCAAATTAGGAGACCAAAACTGTACACAATACTCCAGATGTGGTCTCACCAGAGCCCTACACACCTGCAGAAGAACCTCTTTATTCCTATACTGAAATCCTCTTGTTATGAAGGCCAACATTCCATTAGCTTTCCTCACTGCTTGCTGTACCTGTAAGCCAACTTTCAGTGACTGGTATACAAGGACGCCCAGGTCTCGCTGCACCTCCCCCTTACCTAACCTAACCCCATTGAGATAATAATCTGCCCCTTTGTTTTTGCCGCCAAAGTGGATAACCTCACATTTATCTATATTATATTGCATCTGCCCCCTCACTCAACCTGTCCAGGTGACCTTGCAACCTCCTAACATCCTCTTCACAGTTCACACTACCACCCAGCTTTGTGTCATCCGTAAACTTGCTAGTGTTGCTCCTAATTCCCTTTTCCAATCATTAATATATATGGTAAACAGTTGCGGCCCCAACACCGAGCCTTGCGGCACTCCACTCGCCACTGCCTGCCATTCTGAAAAGGACCCGTTCACTCCAACTCTTTGCTTCCGGTCTGCCAACCAATTTTCTATCCATGTCAACACTCTACCCCCAATACCATATGCTCTAATTTTAGTCACCAGTCTCCCGTGCAGGACCTTATCAAAGGCTTTCTGAAAGTCTAGATACACTACATCCACTGGCACCTCTTCATCCATATTACTTGTCACATCCTCAAAAAATTCCAGAAGATTAGTCAAGCATGATTTCCCTTTCATAAAACCATGTTGACTTGGACTAATCCTTTTACTGCTATCCAAATGCCTCATTATTACCTCTTTAATAATTGATTCCAGCATCTTTCCCACCACCAAAGTCAGGCTAACTGGTCTGTAATTCCCCGCTTTCTCTCCCGCACCTTTCTTGAAAAGTGGGATAACATTAGCTATCCTGCAATCCACAGGAACTGATCCTGAATCTATTGAACATTGGAAAATGATTACCAATGGTTCCACTATTTCTAGAGCCACCTCCCTGAGTACTCTGGGATGCAGACCATCAGGCCCTGGGGATTTATCATCCTTCAGTTCCATTAGCCTACCCAATACTATTTCTCGCCTAATGAAAATTTCTTTCAGTTCCTCTACCCCCTTAGATCCTCTGTCCTCCAGTACATCTGGGAGATTGTTTGTGTCTTCCTTAGTGAAGACAGATTCAAAGTACCTATTCAACTCTTCTGCCATTGCCTTATTGCCCATAATAATTTCACCCCTGTCTGCCTTCAAGGGACCCACATTTGACTTTGCTACTCATTTTCCTTTAACATATCTAAAGAAGCTTTTACTGTCCTTTATATTCCTGGCCAGCTTCCCTTCGTACTTCATCTTTTCAGCCCGTATAGCCCGTTTTGTTTCCTTCTGTTGCCCTATGAAAGTTTCCCAATCCTCTGGCTTCCGGCTACTCTTTGCTGTGTTATACATCTTTTCTTTTAGTTTTATTCTATCCCTAACTTCTCTAGTCAGCCACGGTTGCCTCCTACTCCCCTTAGAATCTTTCTTCCTTTTTGGAATGAAATGATCCTGCGTCTTCTGGATTATGCCCAGAAATTCCTGCCATTGCCGTTCCACCGTCATTCCTGCTAGGATCCCTTTTCAGTCTACCTTGGCCAGCTCCCCTCTCATGCCTTCATAGTCCCCTTTGTTCAACTGCATCACTGCCACTTCCGATTTAACCTTCTCCTTCTCAAATTGCAGATTAAAACTAATCATATTATGATCACTACCTCCAAGCGGTTCCTTTACCTCGAGTTCTCTTATCATATCTGGTTCATTGGACAACACTAAATCCAGAATTGCCTTTTGTTTGGTCGGCTCCATTACAAGCTGCTCTAAGAATGCATCTCGGAGACATTCTGCAAGCTCTCTTTCTTGGGGTCCTGAACGAATCAGATTTTCCCAGTCTACCTGCATATTGAAATCCCCCATCACCACAGTGGCATTACCTTTGTTACATGCCAGTTTTAACTCCTGCTGCAACTTACACCCTACATCCGGACTGCTATTTGGGGGTCTGTAGATAATTAGTGTCTTTTTGCCTTTACAATTCTTCAACTCAATCCACAGTGACTCTACCTCGTCAGTCCCTATGTCTTCCCTCGCAAGGGTCTGAATTCCATCCCTCACCAGCAGAGCTACTGCCCCCCTCCTCTGCACACCTGCCTGTCCTTTCTATAGGATGTATAACACTCAATGTTAAGTTCCCAGACCGATCCTCCTGCAGCCACATCTCAGTAATCCCCACAATGTCATATCTACCAACCCATAACTGAGCCTCAAGCTCATCTACTTTACTTCTTATACTTCGCGCATTCATATACAATAATTTTAATTCCTTACGCATCTCACCTTTCACATCGATCCCTATTACACTTGGCCATACTCTCCTATCCCTTTGTGAGCTTCCTTTCCCGTTAATTCTGGGGTCGTTAACCATCCCTTTACTCTCTTTCCCTTTAACTCCGTACTCAACTATCCCATTTGACACCCCACCCCCCTTATTCAGATTAAAACCACCCATGCAGCAGTGGCAAACCTGCCTGCCAGAATGCTGGTCCCCCACCTTTTAAGATGCAATTCGTCCCTTTTGTACAGTTCCCCCTTACTCCAAAACAGATCCCAATGATCTAAGAATCTGAATCCCTGCCCCCTGCACCAGTTCCTCAGCCACACATTCAGGTCCCGTATCTCCCTGTTCCTGCTCTCGCCAGCACGAGGAACTGGAAGCAAACCGAAGATAACAACCCTGGAGGTCCTGCTTGTCAGCATTTTTCCGAGCTCTCAAAAGTCACGCTGCAGAATATTCATCCCCTTCTTTCCGACATCGTTTGTGCCGACATGCACTACCACTTCTGGCTGTTCACCTTCGCCCTTGAGGATTTTCTGCATTCTGTCCATGACATCCTGGATCCTGGCACCAGGAAGGCAGCACACCATCCTCAAATCCCGTTTGTTCCTGAGAAATCCCTGTCCGTGCCTCTCACAATGGAGAATCCAACTACAATGGCGTTGCCTGATGTTGGCCTCTTTGGTTTTGGCTCAACAGCCCTTTTTGCTTTGCAAGCCAGTCCGCCGCTCAGTGTGATAATGTCTTCTGTCCCGACAGCTTCTAAGTGGGTGAACCTGTCCACAAGAGGTACAACACCCGGGGACCTTTGCATTCCATGTTTTCCTCCCTTTCTCACCGTCACCCACCTTCTCTCTTCCAGTACCTTGGGTGTAACAATCTTACTGTAGGGCTTGTCGAGGAACGACTCAGTTTCTCGGACGAACCTGAGGTCGTCCACTTGCTTCTCCAGTTCCCCAACACGGTCCTTCAGGAGCTGTACGTGGATGCACTTCTCCCATTTGTAGCAGCAGAGGCACCAGCAGTGTCCTTGACCTCCCACATTCTGCAAGCATCACACTGAATCAGCTTGCTTGACATCTCCTTCTTTTGTCTCTCCCTCTCCAGCGTTTTGCGTAGCCTCCTCTCCTCAGCCTCCTCGCCGAAGACTCTCGAGCCAAAGACTCACACTTTTCTCACATGGCACTTCCCTCACAAGGCCGCTCCCTCAGAGCCGTCCTGCTTATATTGATTGATAAATTGCCTAATTTACCAATTTACAAACCAAATTCTTCAGTTTTAAATAGTTTTTTCCCTCTGACTCTCTTCTAACTCTCCTCCCACTCGGGCTAGAGCCAATCAGTGTTTTCTCCTGCTTCTCTTGGTTGCTGTTGCTTCAAAACCCACGTGAGCTCTGAGCATACGATGCCATGGAAGAATGTAATTTCTTGCTATACATGTAAAGTGCCTGTACATATGTGTTTTGTAAACAAAGGGGGATGTTATGGGAATAACGCCATCGGTGGTGCAGTACCCATGATGCAATACCCACGAGGCTGCAGCCAAGATGGATCCTGAATAAAAATGGCTGAACCCAAGGCTCGAGTGAAAGCCTCTGTTTATTAGTTGTGTAGCTGTAATGGAGCAGTTTACAGTAAGGAAACACAATATTAAAACATACTCCACCATTCAATCTTGGATGATCTATCTTTCCCTTCTCCTGCCTTCTCCTCATAACCCCAGACACCCGTACTAATCAAGACTCTATCTATCTCTGCCGTAAAAATACCCAATTGACTTGGCGTCTGCAGCCTTCTGTAACAATGAATTGTCCCTAATCTGTAGCATAGAACCAGTGTATGGGGATCGCTGGTCACACAGACTCTGGGTTAACGGGCCTGTTTCCACGCTGCATCTCTTAGAAAAAAATGCAACCCACTATTTTGGCTTCATACAGATTTTGAACACTAACGTGATTGCCTGACACTTTCTGAATCACAGTTCACATCCTCTTCACCTTAGCTGATCCCCAGGTTGAGCTTCCAGCTCTTCATCCTCCCCATTTCAAAGGATCAATCACCACTCATGTTTGCCCTTCTCATTAACTTTAGTAACCCAAGCCGTGTTGAAATTAAAGAAAAAATCTCTCATTCTTGTCATAAAATTCCCTCTCCAACTGCTGCAAAGTTTTAATAACCCTCCAAGTCTGGCCTTTATAAATCAGAGCATCTATCTATCTATCTATCTATCTATCTATATACTTTTAAAACTCTCTGGCTGTCGTCCGTCTGTACGTCCGACGGCCTGCTTGACTTTGCCGCGCGGCCTTTGATACGGCCCCTGGCCCACACGGCGCGCGGAAAGGCCCACGTTTTTCGCCATTTCCAAAGAGATGACATTTATCTTTACGAATAGCCACTCCTGATTAAATTATGTCCTGTTTATGTACACTTTTTTAAATAAAATCCACCCCCCCCCCCAACCCCAATGTGATTTTCTCCGATTGCCTCCGATTTTCTCCGAAAACGACGCCATCTTTTTTTCCTATATTTTCTCCGAAAACGACGCCATCTTTTTTCCCCAGATTTTTTCAAAAAACGACGCCATCTTTTTTTCACCAGATTATCACCCCGGGGTCTGAATCACGTTCGGGGACAACACCCCTGGGTGTCAAGCACTTCCAAACCCCTCCCCCCCACCCCCATGTGATTTTCTCCAATTTTCAAAGAAAACGCCGCCATCTTTTTTTCGCCGATTTCCGCCGAAAAAGACGCCATCTTTTTTTCACACATTTCCTCACATTTCTTTTTTTCGCCAATTTTCACCCCCGGGGTCTGAATCACGTTCGGGAACAACACCCCTGGGTGTCAAGCACTTTCGGGGACCAGACCCAACGGGTCTGCACTTGGTCTAGTATACTTTTAAAACTCTCTGGCTGTCGTCCGTCTGTACGTCTGTACGTCTGTACGTCCGTACGTCCAACGTTCTGCTTGACCTGTGCCGCCTTTGATACCGCCCCTGGCCCACACAGCGCCCATATTTTTTACCATTTCCAAAGAGATGACATTTATCTTTACGAATAGCCACTCCTGATTAAATTCTGTCCTGTTTATGTACACGATTTTTTAATAAAATCCATCCCCCCCCCACCCCCATGTGATTTTCTCCGATTGGCTCCGATTTTCTCTGAAAACGATGCCATATTTTTTTCGCCGATTTTCTCCGATTTTTTCCGAAAACGACGCCATCTTTTTTTCCACCATTTTCACCCCGGGGTCTGAAGCACGTTCGGGAACAACACCCCGGGGTGTCAAGCACTTTCGGGGACCAGACCCAACGGGTCTGCACTTGGTCTAGTTGAATATAGAAGTTGGGATGTAATGTTAAAATTGTACAAGGCATTGGTGAGGCCAATTCTGGAGTATGGAGTACAATTTTGGTCGCCTAACTATAGGAAGGATGTCAACAAAATAAAGAGAGTACAGAGGAGATTTACTAGAATGTTGCCTGGGTTTCAGCAACTAAGTTACAGAGAAAGGGTGAACAAGTTAGGTCTTTATTCTTTGGAGCACAGAAGGTTAAGAGGGGACTTGATAGAGGTCTTTAAAATGATGAGCGGGTTAGACAGAGTTGACGTGGATAAGCTTTTCCCATTGAGAGTAGGGAAGATTCAAACAAGGGGACATGACTTGAGAATTAAGGGCCAGAGTTTAGGGGTAACATTAGGGGGAACTTCTTTACTCAGAGAGTGGTAGCTGTGCGGAATGAGCTTCCAGTGGAAGTGGTGGAGGCAGGTTCGATTTTATCCTTTAAAAATAGATTGGATGGGTATATGGACGGGAAATGAATGGAGGGTTATGGTCTGAGTGCAGGTAGATGGGACTGGGGGAAGTAATTATAAAAAATATAAATAAAAAATAAAAAAGTGTTCGGCACGGACTTGAAGGGCCGAGATGGCCTGTTTCCGTGCTGTAATGGTTATATGGTTATAAGTCACCTTCCCCATAAAAACATCTGGCATTTTCCCTCCATCCAATAGCTACCCTCAGTATCGATAACCTTGGATCAGTTGCTAAGGCTGAGTTATTACTCTGGTTCATAATTCCTCTATGCTGGGAAATAAGCACTGTGTATTCATCCTATTCCCCTCACTTTTTATACACCTCTATAAGATTTCCTCTCAGTCTCCTGCGCTCCAAGGAATAAAATCCGAGCTTACCACTTCGACCCACCAAGTCCGTGCCGACCAGTACACTATCACTATCCTCCACACACCAGGGGCCATTTTTACTGAAACCAATTAACTTACACATCTGCATGTCTTTGGAGTGTGGGTGGAAACTGGAACCCACGCAGTCACATGGAGAAGGTACAAACTCCGAACAGACAGCATCCGTAGTCAGGATGTGACCCGGGTCTCTGGTGCTGTGAGGCAGCAACTCTACGGTTGCGCCACTGTGCCACCCATGCCATGTGTAACACTGTGCATTGTGACATTCTTGTACCATAAAGCCACTGTATAAAGGTCATTTATTGAAGCTGCCTGGTACACAATTCTCATCTCCAGTTTTTTAAAACATTTTTCAGATACTGGGCAAACGGGAAACGTTGGTTCAAGCAAAAGATAAGTAAAGTGGAGTTTGATTTGGAAGCCAGGAGGCTCCTTACTCATGATAATGGTAGGATCAATGATTGCTTATTCCCTTTACCCTTGATATATATCTGTACACATTTTGACTGATGACAACAAGGTGACTTTGTACTCAGCAACGTCCTGGACCAGCCATATCAAAGCAATTGCCAAGAAAGCCCCCCACCGCCTCGGCTTCCTTAGAAGCCTTAGGAAGTTCGGCATGTCCCCAACAACTTTCACCAACTTCAACAGATGCACAGCAGAAAACATTTAATCAATGCTTGTATTCCCTCATGCAACCCTCCTTTTGTATTCATTCAAAATGTATCAAGGGTGCATCACAGCAAGGTTTGGGAACAGCTCCATCAAGAGCATAAAAAATTGCAGCGAGCTGTAGACACAGCTCAGAACATCACACAAACCAACCTCCCTTCCACTGACTCCATGTACACTTCACACTACCTCAGCAAGGACACCAGCATCATCAAGGTCGAGTCTCACCCCGGTCACTCCTCCAATCTGGCAAGAGTTACAGAAGTGTGAAAACACACACCTCCAGATTCAGGGACAGTTACTTCCCAGCTGTTACCAGGCAACTGAACCATCCTACCACCAACTGGAGAGTGGGCCTGAGCTACTATTTATCTCATTGGAGACCCTCAGACTATCTTTACTTGGACTTTACAGGACATTATCTTGCAGTAAATGTTATTTCCTTTATCATGTATCTACACTGGATGACTGGATTGTATGGAGAGAAGGCAGGTACAGGATACTGAGTTGGATGATCAGCCATGATCATATTTGTAGATTGATGATGCATGTGAATCAATCACGCTTAGCTAGCATCACTAACTCCACCCCATTATAACATTTATACTAACGCCCATTCCCAGCACCGTTAGTTGAAGCAGCCAGGATGAACTGACAACACCTCGTTTTGTAATGCTGCCAAGTTAATGTGCTGATTAAAGATGTGTGTAAATCTTATATGGTTTGAAGTGATTTACATGGTGTCAGAAGTGGGATCGGCTCCTGGGTGACCGCTGTGTACCTCTTTGAAGTATTCGTCTTGTAGCGATGCAGGTACAACTACCTTGTGGCCCTTGACGACCACACCATCCTGAACCACCAGTTCATCGCGGACCAGAAAGTACGGCTGCACCTCTGTGGGCGTGTTGGATTGTTTGTCTGGCCAGCCTGTTTTGATGATGGACGAGAGGGCTTGAAGCGTATCATCCTTAGCAGTGTGCGCGGCCAGAGTGCGCAGTTGCTTGCTGGAGACTAGACCGACACCGAGAACCGTGAAATTCTCCCGTTCGTCCCGGGCGCGTGCCAGTGTGGAGTCGTGGAATTTGGTGAGGAAGCATATTAAACATACTCGCCATACCTGTCTGGTGGTCTGCTCGTTTTCCAACTGGTTTGAACTTGACCAACTGACCTCCCTCACGTCGGAGATGGTCATCAAGAAGCTGAAAATACATTTCTCAGACCATGGCATTCCTGTTATTCTGAGAACCGACAATGGTCCACAGTTCACCAGCCACTTGTTCAAGCTTTTCACCGACCGATGGAACTTCCAGCACGTCACAAGCAGTCCCGAGTATCCACAGAGTAATGGACTCGCTGAACGCGCTGTCAGAAGCGCCAAGCACTTGCTGGAGGGAGCGCGCATTTCAAAGTCAGACGTCTATCTCGATCTCCTGAATCTCAGAAACATCGCAAGAGACGGAATCTTGGGGTCACCAGCACAGCGGCTGCTGTCGAGGGTGACGAGGTCTCCGGTCCCCATCGCACAACAGCGGCTGGTTCCTCAGGTGTTGAAGCCCGCCACTATCCAGCAACGTCTCCAAGAGAAGCACGACATCCAGAAACGGTCATACGACAGTTCCAGCAGACCACTCCAGCCTCTACTGCCGGGCCAGGTCGTCCGTCTACGAACTCCAACTGGACATTCTCGTCTGGGCGTTGTTGTGCGCCCGACTGATGAGCCGCGATCGTACCTTGTGGACTGTGTTTACCGGAGAGGTTTACCGGAGAAGTCGACAACACCTGCTTGCTGTGAAGGAGCCCCGACCGCCGCCTGCTGATCCCTATGCTCCGCCGCTCCAGTTCCAGCCGCCTTTCGTAGTGTCTCCCGCCCGTCCCCGCATGCCTGGCACCCCCCCACATCCCTCGGTCTCCACTAACACCCACCGCATGTTTCCCCTCTCGGTCACCACAATCCTCTCCCGTGCGATTTTCACCTTCAGCCTCTCCGCCTAATCCTTCAGTTGAGGGAGGGGATGGTTGGGTCCGCACGCGCTCGGGCCGTGTTAGTAGAACACCAGACACGTATGGCGAGTATGTTTAATACACTTCCTTTCCACATTTAATCTTTAGGGGGAAGGATGTAGATTGATGATGCATGTGAATCAATCACGCTTAGCTAGCATCACTAACTCCACCCCATTATAACATTTATACTAACGCCCATTCCCAGCACCGTTAGTTGAAGCAGCCAGGATGAACTGACAACACCTCGTTTTGTAATGCTGCCAAGTTAATGTGCTGATTAAAGATGTGTGTAAATCTTATATGGTTTGAAGTGATTTACGATATTGAATGGTGGTGCAGGCTCGAATGGCCTACTCCTGCACCTATTTTCTATGTTTCTATGTAATCATGTATTGTCTTTCCCCTGACTGGTTAGCATGCAACAAAAGCTCTTCACTGTACCTTGGTACACGTGACAATAAACTAAGCAAGAGTATTTTCCATGTGGCAGGTGACATCCCAATTTCCCCCCATGGATGTTGACAGTATTATCGTACCATAATACAGTAACATAAATCAGCTGGAGTAAACTTGATGAACAACCCACCAGTTAATGTTCAGCTCAACATCCGAAATGTTTGGATAGTTTAGGTGAACAATGTTGATCATGAGGCTAGATGTAGCAAGGACAGTCTCACTGCAGCCAAATCCCTAAATGATTGGAGACAATAGATTCAGTATTAACTTTTTTAATTGAATTAGATTTGTACATGAAAAGCAAATAATTTTGAGACAGCAGGGAAAAGTGACGAGGTTGCTCATCTTTTTTTTGCATTGACAACCGTTTTGGTCTTGGATTACCACAGACGTGGTTCTAAACTGTGGTGGATTAAGCATGAAATTACTAAAGGAACAACGCATTTTTGTTTTGCAGTGCATTCTCATAATGACTTCTTGCTTGCGATCTTCACGAGATGTCAGATTATGGTTTCAGCTCCAGGTAAATGAGATTTTAATACTTTCAGCAAAAATACCCAATACATCTGTTTTAGTGCTTCTCCTAACTCATGCTGTGTCTTTATCCCTCTGCTTACGGACTTCTGTCTTCTAATTGAGATGTGGCGAATTAAAATTCTCATCGACCTTTTCAAATCCCTCTCTGTCTTTGCTCTTCTCTATTCTTTAACCTTTACATTTATAACTCCTCCCATTCTGGCCGCCTCATTTTGCAATGATCTTATGTTTCTTACAAAATGATGCATGAACATTCACCGCATTATTTAATAAAATGGAGGAAAGTCCTTCTGCCCCGCTCCTGGGTGGAGACTGACAATGAGTGAATGATATAAGTGGTGCTGTTAGCTGAATGAACAGGGTAAAGGCTAGTGTAACAAAGATCAGCCTGAAGAAGGGTCCCGACCGGAAATGTCACCTATCCATGTTCTCCATGGATGCTGCCTGAGTCGCTGAGTTACTCCAGCAGTGTGTCTCTTTTTTGTTAAACCAGCGGGTGCAGTTCCTTGTTTCTACTTCTATTTCTACTAGCCATTTCTCTGTTCTCTCAGCTGACACCTGCACACTTATCATTCAATCATCCCAGTCTCCACCCTTCATAACTGATAGGAGCAGAATTTGGTCATTCGGCTCATCGTTTTCTCCGATCATGGCTGATCCATCTCTCCCTCCTAACCCCATTCTCCTGCCTTCTCCCCAGAACCCCTAACGCCTGTACCAATCAAGAATCTATCTATCTCTGCCTTAAAAAGATCTATTGACAGCCTCCACAGCCTTCTGTGACAATTAATTCTATAGAGTCACCATCTTCTGACTAAATAAATTCCTCCTCATCTCCTTCCTAAAGGAACTTCCCTTAATTCTGAGACTATGACCTCTGGACCAATACTCCCCCACCAGTGAAAACATCCTCTCCACATCCACTCAATTCAGGCTTTATACTATTTGGTAAGTTTCAATGAGGTTCCCCCCTTAATCCTTCTAAACTTCAGCGAGTAGAGGCCCAGTGCCATTAAACGCTCATCATATGCTAACCCACTCATTCCTGTCACCCTATTTCACAGGAACAGTGTTGCGGGACTTTCCTCCATTTTATTAAATCATGTGGGGAATGTGGCACGTTCCATGCATTTTGTTCACATTAAATTGCCTTGATCTGATAGACAGCTGCTGTTAAATGTCCTGTGTGACCCGCAGGATACATTTATCAACAACATTCGCAAAGACTACGAGTGACTCTTAAGAAATGAAGCCAACTCATGCTGCCTTTGTACTGTTCACGTTACAGAAGGTCCGTCCTCTCTACTATGGAACAGTCAATCGGCTGCTAAACCCGGTAAACCTAAAAGCAAAAAAAAGTTCCCATCCCTCCGGGCAAAGTTTGAAGTGAGTTACTTTCAAGCTAACGATGGCTACTTGCTGAGCTCATTTTGGAAGACGTTTAGGTAAAATTATTTTAGTTTCACGTAATTACAAAGAACAAACTAATGATGTAATGTTGTCGGCGTGGGCAAGTTGGGTCTGTTTCCACTCTGCATGACTATAAAGGGATGATTGAGGGCAAAAAAAGCATGCAAAAGGAGAAAGTGTTATTATGTTTTTATCTGCACTGTGTTACCATTTAACAATGATCACTAAATAAAAATCTTTACAGTTTAAATATTAAAAGCAGCAGATTGTAGTCACCCAGCATATCTCCATCTCGGTTATGTAGTTGGAGGCTTTATTTGGTTTCCAGGCCTGGAGGATGGGAAGACAAAAGATCGTATTAATTAATTTAATGTGTTTATGGAGGTGTGCTTGTTTTAATGCGTTTTGATTAGTTAGTTTTGGTTAACTAGTTTTTTTCTAATTATTTACATCAACATTTTAAATAATTTCAGTCTATGCTCGTCTCACATCGACAATTACAACCAAAACATGCTCTGATGATGGCTATTTAACCCAATCCATGGCTTTTAAATATAGAAAGACTTACATTTTCATTGCCGAATCACATCCCTTTCAGGGTATTTTCAAGGTGGAGAGCGACAGATACTTGATGGGTAGGGCTATCAAGAGTTATGCGGAGAAGACGGGAGAATGGTGTTGAGAGGGAAAGATAGATCAGCCATGATTGAATGGAGCAGTTGACTCGATGGGCTGAATGGCCTAATCCTGCTCCTTGAGCTTATGAATAATGTCTCTGAACATCAGATGCTCCTGAGGAAAATGACAGTGCTGGAGTAACTCAGTGGGCGGGTGGCATCCCCGGAGAGCATGGAGAGGTGGCGTTTCGGGTCTGGACCCTTTTTCAGACTGATTGCAGGTGTGGGAGGGAGGAAGCCAGAAGAGTGGAGGGGCAGGACAAAGCATGGTAGATCATCGGTGAACACAGGCGAGGCAGGTTAGTGATGGGCAGATGGTTGGACAAAGGCCAGAGATGAACACGTACAAGGAGTGAAATAAAAGGATCAGTGAGTTGCGAATTGTGAAGCTAGAGGATTGACGAGGTTCGAGTTGTGTAGGAATGAAGGGGGAGGGGAGAGGTGGGTGCAAGATGGGCTCAGGGGAGGGGGGGTTTATAGGGGAGGGGATGCATGGGACTCAGGGTGAATGGGCAGGGGGTCCAGCAGAAATACTATCTGAATCTTGCTATAGTCAGGGGGTGGTGAATCTGTGCAATTCATTGCCACAGCAGGGTGTGAGGTCCAAGTCAAAGGATATTTTTAAGGTAGAGATAGATAGATTCTTGTTTAGACAGGTGGCAGAGGTTATGGAGGTGAGGTTAGGAGGGAGAGTTAGAACAGCCATGATTGAACGGTGGAGTACACATGATGGGCCGAATGACCTAATTCTGCTCCTATCCCTTATGAACTCATACCTTGTAGCCTGATTCATGGGTACAGAAGATTAATAGGAATTAATAGGCTCCACAGGTCAGTATATGTGGGCAGTGACCCAGATCCAGCAACATTCAGCCAAACATTGCCCTGGTCCATCTACAATGGAGATAATGTTAGAATTGCTTATAAATAGCAACTTTGGAATAACATTGTACTTGATCATTTTTTGTCAAGTTAATGCCAGGATCAGATCCCATTTCTTTTCAGTAGATAGTGCATGTGTAAACATATCATTTAATTATAGCAAACCGATAGTTTTCATATTTCATGAAGCTTTTTGCTCAAGTGCTTGCATCTTCCTTCAGCATCGTTTCCAAGCACAGAACCCTTTGTCTGGGGTACAGAACTTTGTGATGAAGGATCCCCAAGAGGAGGATGGTGTGAAGTTTTGCACTCACACCATGGTGCTTCCCACAAGAGGGCAATTAGAAGGCCGGATGATCGTAACAGCATTTGAATGTGGGTTGGATAATGTTTCTGAAGATGCGTCGGTGGCAGTGGTGCATGCATTGGAGGTACTGCATTAATGTTCACTTTTATTTCATTACAAACATATTTCGGTTCTTGTTCACTTAACCCGAGTTGCATCCTGCTATACTGCAGCATCATCTGTCTCCCATGTACTAGCAGTAAAGCTGGGCAGCACAGTGGCACAGCAGTAGAGTTGCTGCCTTACAGCGCCAGAGACCCAGGTTCGATCCTGAACCACATGTGCTGTCCGTACAGTTTGTACCTTCTCCCCGTGAGCATGTGGGTTTTCTCCAGCTGCCCCAGTTTCCTTCCACACTCCAAAGACATACATGTTTGTAGGTTAACTTGGCTGCAGTAAATTGTCTCTAGTGTGTAGGATAGTGTTCGTGTATGGGGTGAATGCTGGTCAAAGCGGACTTGGTGGGCAAAATGGCCTGTTTATGTGTTGTATCTCTAACCTAAACTAAATAAATCTACGTTTTCTTCACCTGGGTGCTGGGAAGACCAAAGTTATGACTTTAGTTCGCTGCCGCAGTTTCTTTTAAATTGTCACCAATTCCATCCTTCTCTCTGGTAACCATTTGACAGTTAACCTGACTGTTGGGGATGTTGTTACCCTGGTTCAACTGAATTTGTAGGCAGGAACTGAAGAGTGCTGGTTAAACTGAACTTGGGCTTTGAACCGTATATCCCTGTCATCATTTCCGACATTTTTCTCTCCATCACTTGCCTCACTCCATCTCAACTCATCTCATCTGCTATCTCTTTGTAATACTTAGACCTGGTATTCCAAACTGTTTCTGGATAAATGGAAACACAAGGAACTGCAGATGCTGGTTTACAAAAATAGACACAAGGTGTTGGAGTAAATCAGCGGGTCAGGCAGCTTCTCTGGAGAACAGGGGGAAGTGACGTTTCGGGTCTGAAGAAAAGTCCCGACCTGAAACGTAACCTATTCATTTTCTCCAGAGATGCTGCCTGTCCCACTGAGTTACTCCAGCAATGTTTTGGAATAAACTCTGTCTTCTACCCTCTAAGTTAATCTATTATCATCATCCTAACTTGTACATGATCCCGATAACTCATCAGCTCACTGTTAACCAATTTGATTTGAGTTTGGAAGAATGAGAGGCGATCTCATTGTAGCATGCAGAATAGTGAAAGGCTTGGATCGAGTGGATGTGGAGAGGATGTTTCCATGAGTGGGAGAGTCTAGGACTAGAGGTCATAGCCTCAGAATTAAAGGATGTTCTAATGGTGTGGAAATGAGGGGAAATTTCTTTAGTCAGAGGGTGGTGAATCTGTGAAAATCTTTGCCACGGAAGGCCGTGGACGCTAAATTAGTGGATATTTTTAAGGCAGAGACAGATAAATTCTTGATTAGTACGGGTGTCAGAGGTTATGGGGAGACGGCAGGAGATTGGGGTTTGGAGGGAGAGATAGATCAGCCATGATGGGCCGAATGGCCTAATTCTACTATCACTTATGGCCATATGATTTTAAAGATCCTACCCTTGTTCTAATCTCCCTTTTCCAATAATTCCAATGAGCCTTGCAGACTCCTGCAGTTACAGCTTATAGTCGCACAGTCACGGAGTGATACAGTGTGGAAACAGGCCCAACTTGGCCACACCGGCCAACATGTCCCACGTGCCTACATTTGGTCCATATCCCTCCAAACCTGTCCTATCCATGTACCTGTCTAACTGCTTCTTAAATACCTCCTCTGGAAGCTTGTTCCATACACCCACAACCCTTTGTTTGAAAAAGTTACCCATCAGATTTATATTAAATCTTTACCCCTTCACCATAAACCCATGTCCTCTGGTACTCGATTCCCCTACTCTGGGCAAGAGTTTCTGTGCATCTACCCGATCTATTCCTCTCATGATTTTATACACCTCTATAAGATCATCCCTCATCCTCTTGTGCTCCAGGGAATAGAGTCCCAACCTTCTCAACCTCTCCCTATAGCTCAGACCCTCGAGTCCTGGCAACATTCTTGTACAATCTCTCTGTACCCTTTCCTATAACATGGTGCCCAGAACTGAACACAATACTCTAAATATTTGGTCTTTGGTCATCTTCAATTTGAATCACTGAAATGGTAACTGTTATTTATATTGTTTTCTTTCTCAGTGCTGTTAAGGCAAGCTTGCACTGATGATACTGCAAGATGTAATGAATAGCTCTGGCCTCAGCACAAGAGACCCGGGTTTGATCCTGACCTCAGATGCTATCTGTGTGTAGTTTGCACATTCACCCTGTGGGTTTCCACCGGGTGTTCCAGTTTCCTCCCACATCCCTAAGACGGGTGGATTTGTAGGTTATTTGGCCCTCTGTAAAGAGCCTCCAGTGTGTAGGGAGTGGATGAGAAAGTCGGATAACATGGAACTAGTGTGAATGGGTGATCGATGGTTGGTGTGAACACAGTGGGCTGAAGGGCTTGTTTCCATGCTGTATCTCTAAAACTAATGTCCACCAATTTACTTTTGTTAATTACTTCCAGCATGTTTATTGCCGTGATTTTTTGGTGAAAGTGACTTCTTTGGAATTGCTGGGGCTTTTGAAGCTATTATGAGGGGAACACAATATGCATGGTGTGTAGGAAAGCTGTTCCAGGTGTCAACTTCTGTACATCGGTGAGACCAAGCGCAGGCTCGACGATTGTTTCGCTGAACACCTCCGCTCAGTCCATCTTAACCTACCTGATCTCCCGGTTGCTCAACACTTTTATTCCTCCTCCCATTCCCAATCTGACCTTTCTGGCCTGGGCCTCCTCCAGAATGAGCCCCAGCACAAATTGGAGGAGCAGCACCTCATATTTCGCTTGGGTAGCTTACACCCAAGCGGTATGAACATTGACTCCTCTAACTTCAAATAGCCCTTGCTTTCCCTCTCTCTCCATCTCCTTCCCCTTCCCAGTTCTTCCATCAGTCTTACTGTCTGCGACTACATACTATCTCTCACTCACTCCCCTGACATCAGTCTGAAGAAGGGTCTCGACCCGAAATGTCGCCCATTCCTTCTCTCCAGAGATGCTGCCTGTCCTGCTGAGTTACTCCAGCATTTTGTGTCTACAATATGCAGGGTAATAATTCAGTTACTTACAGAGCAGAGTAATCCCTTTGACAACACAATGGAGTGGGAGAATGCCAAGAGTGCCGTGATCCATAGTGAAATGCTTGTTACCATTTTGGTACAGCGTATTTTATACATGCCATTTGATATAACGAAAGATAACATGGCATATTGAAGACTTGTAACCCAAAGAGCCAAAGGCATTTCAGTGAGAATTTGTAGTGAGCTTTCATACATCAAGGAATTAGTATATATTTTAAAATGTTTTGTACAATTTATTTTTGAATGCTTCTAAATGTCAGGGAAATCAAAATCTTTCCATGTCCTTGACAACAAGAAAAGCTGGAGCGCTGTCTTGCTAGTTATCAGATATTAGGGCAGCACAGCGGTAGAGCTGCTGTCTTATAGCGTCAAATACCTGGGTTGAATCCTGACAGCAGGTGCCGTCTGTAGAAGTTTGTATGTTCTCCCCGTGACCGTGTGGGTTTTCTCCGGGTGTTCTGGTTTCCTCCCACATTCCAAAGACATACATGTTTGTAGGTTAATTGGCTTCGGTAAAAATGGTAAATTGTCCCGAGTGTGTAGGATAGTGCTAGTGTAAGGAGTTAAACGATGGTCGGCGCTAACTCAGTGGGCCGAAGGACCTGTTTCCGCACTGTATCTCAAGTCTAAATCAGAGTTTTATTTTATCTGATTTGTGAGTAGGGTTGTTTAGACCTGCCCACGATGCATGCTGCCACTCTGGGTCCTGCCTTTTCAGATACATAGCTTGTTTCCCTGCAAGTTGGGGACAGGGATTCATAGCTCAGAGAGAACACTAGCAGCCTACAAGTTTCAGTTCTGTATCTTTAGTTGCCGATGTAAAATTGATAGTCTTTTCACTGACTGGATAGCAGGCAACAAAAAAGCATTTCACCGTACCTCGATACAAATGATAATAAACTAAATTAAAGTAAATACGGCTTTGGGAAGATTACAGGACTAGCCCAACTAACACAACATAATACTAGCCCAACTAACACAACAAAATACTAAGTAAATAATGTGAAGAAAACTCAATAACATATTCATTTAATAAAGGTACAACATGGAAACTGGCCCTTCGCCTACCGAGTCCACACCAACCATTGATCACCTGTTCACATTTGTCTTCCCACTTTTGCATTCACTCCACCAGCTGCCCTCAAAGGGATTTGAGGAAACAAAATCACTGGACCATTTCCTGAAATTATTTGAAGGCAGGCACGGGTTATTTATTGGGAACGATCGGCCATGGTCACAATGAATGGCGGTGCTGGCTCGAAGGGCCAAATGGCCTCCTCCTGCACCTATTTTCTATGTTTCTATGTTTCTATTAAAGGACTAGAATGGTTAAAAGTGAATGTGAAAATTCCTCCACATTAACTTTGTTTCCCTTTGCAGAGTCACTACTGTTTTCTAGCATTTTCTGTTTTAATTGCCAAAAATTGTCCTACGTCTCCCAGAATCACCAGATGGACATCCTAACGGCAGTGATATCCAGGAGAAGATCATACCGTTTACGTGACGGCCATTTTAAATATGCGTTTGGAAGTAGCATCAATCCCCAGCCATATTTAAAGAACAGCATTATTGCGTACAACAACATTATTGACTGGTAAGGAACATATCAAATGTATATTGACATGTTAATTTGTTGAAGAAAATATTAAGGAAAAGAAAAAGAAACTTAACATGTATTTGTGAGAGAAATTCATAAAGGATCATTGACATTAATTTGTTGAAGAACATATAAATAAGAAACACACAACTTAATATGTATTTGTGAGAGAAATCCATAATTAATTTGTTGAAGAAAATATAGATAGGAAAGTAAAAGGTTAACATATATTTGTGAGAGAAAGCCATAGAAGTTCACAAATAATGGTTTTGTCACTGCTCTTAATCTCTGCAGTTATTTTAATCTTGTCATGTAATAATTGTTTTTCCCTCAGTTCATCTGCAATAGAAATTGTTGCTGGCTAGCTGTGTTGTAGTATAAGGCATAGGTTTGGAATGTATATCTATCATTCAGTCACTGTGTTTTGCTCCCAGCTTCAGAACCAATTAGACTTTGCGGTGACCTTTTTAAATTCAGGGGTTGAAATCGAGGTCTGGATTACTTGAGTTCCTCGTTCAGGAAGCCAGTGATTCATCGGAGGAGTTGAAAGGCCACTGACAAACATTTTTGGGTTTCTGGCGCAGTCCTCAGTTACGCCCCTACCTCCGCTCAGCTTTCTCCCCTACTCCCTCCCTTCCACTTCTCAGAAGCAAAGGAAGTTAAACTGGCATGGTATGGGGTGGTACTTAGTTCATCCCATGTACCGAGTACAGTGAAATTCATTTTTGTATACAGTTCAGTACGTATCACCATACATAAGCACTTAGATACATGAGGAGGGATTTTGGCCCGAAACGTTGCCTATTTCCTTCGCTCCATAGATGCTGCTGCACCCGCTAAGTTTCTCCAGCACTTTTGTCTACCTTTGATTTTCCAGCATCTGCAGTTCCTTCTTAAGCACTTAGATACATGTTAGATAAGCATCTCAGATGGAGTACAAGTGTATTGCAGTAGTAACATAGAAAATATAGAAACATTGTAAATAGGTGCAAGAGGAGGCCATTCGGCCCTTCGAGCCAGCACCGCCATTCATTGTGATCATGGCTGATCGTCCCCTATCAATAACCCGTGCCTGCCTTCTTCCCATATCCCTTGATTCCACTAGCCCCTAGAGCTCTATCTAACTCTCTCTTAAATCCACCCAGTGACTTGGCCTCCACTGCCCTCTGTGGCAGCTTCCTCACAGTGTCCACTGAGACAGTACACAGAGTCGCCAGTTTGGCCCCATTTTCAAATCCCAGTTGTTGTAAGTGCAGGGATCTTGACCTGACCATGAAGCTCAGTTGTCCTGGGGGCGTTGCAGGGTCGGCCTGGCCAAGCGTAGCCGTTGCTGCTGTCGGCCGTGTGTGGTCCACGTGCTCATTATAAGAGCTTTCTGAAGCTGCAGGTGAATTCTACACGTTGCCACATATTGTGCTACTGTAACACTTCACTCCACTCTCCCTTCTCAGAACCAAAGGAATTTAAACTACAGATCTTTATTGCTTTCTGAAGCTGCAGGTGAATTATACACTTTGCTACATATTGTGTTGCTTCACTGTACTTACTTTTCCATCTTCAGCTCTGGTCTCATGGAATGACACAGCTGTCTTTTGAGGAAAGATTTAGTGAATTGGACTTATTTTCGCTCCAGTTTAAATGAGTGATAGCTTTAATTTAGTTTAAAGATACAGTGTGGAAGCAGACCCAGTTTCGCATCCTACACATGGTAATATTGGGCATTTTGGGTGCCTGACAAAATGGACGATTTCTGCTTTTGTAAAGCTTGCTTGACATCTTATGCAAAAGCTGCAAAGACCATGAGGATCATGGCTCCAGAGTGTCTGTGGCCAAGCCAAACAGCTGATGGCATTTTCATTTCACTTCCATTGCCATTGCAGTTTCAAAGACAGGGCAGGCCAAGCCAAACAGCTGATTGCATTTTCATTTCACTTGCACTGCCATTGCAGTTTCAAGGACAGGGCAGGCCATGTCAAACAGCTGATTGCATTTTCATTTCACTACCACTGCCATAGCAGTTTCAAGGACAGGGCAGGCCAAGCCAAGCAGCTGATTACATTTTCATTTCACTTCCAGTGCCATTGCAGTTTCAAGCACAGGGCGGGCCAAACAACTCATTTCATTTTTATTAAGGGCTAACAAATCATTTATTGCAAGTACATTGCAGACTCACAGTTCAGTTGATTCACAGCTTAGAATGGGAGTCGTGGCATCTCCCTCGCAATCTCACTGAGTGACTGAGTCATGTCCAGGCATCTGGGGTTTATAGTCCCTCCCCCGGAAGGGGCGTTACCTTCATTGCGGCGATTGACAGGCGAGAGCATCTCAAGGTTTTTTAAACACTCATAACTCTTTTATTTTTCATCGATGGGAAAAATCCTCAGGGTCTGAGTGACTGAGTCATGTCCAGGCATCTGGGGTTTTATAGTCCCTCCCCCGGAAGGGGCGCTACCTTCATTGCGGCGATTGACAGGCGAGAGCATCTCAAGGTTTTTTAAACACTCATAACTCTTTTATTTTTCATCGATGGGAAAAATCCTCGGGGCCTGATCAGCGGTGGAGGATTATGAGTATGATGGCCAAAAATCATAGCAATACATGGTAGTGTTTTTTTCTAAAATCAATATACAGCGCAAATGGAAGTGGTCAAGATGAGATTTTTAATTATATAGATAATGGTCTTGCTATCTTGTTTGGCATGGACATTGTGGGCCGAAGGGTCTGTTCTTGTCCTGCACTGTTTGGCATGTTCTATATTATACATCTATAAGCTTCCTTAAGCTGGAAGTGTGTAAATGTACAATCTGATATCTATCGCAATAGCAGGAAATCACTGTCACCTTTTGAATCAAAATATTTTAGCCACCTTTACTCAGTGTGGAAATGTCAAAGACCACAGGACGTGGCTTTAAGGAGAGAAGGGCATCATTTAAAGATGTTCAGAGCTAGCTTTTTTTAGACACAAGTTTGTGGGTGCCTGGAAAGCACTGCCAGAGCTGGTGGTGAAGACAGATAAGTGGCGTTTTAGAGGCCTTTAAATGGGCAGCACGGTGGCACAGCAGTAAAGTTGCTGCCTTATAGTGCAAGAGTCCCGGGTTCGATCCTGACTACGGGTGCTGTCTGTGCGGAGTTTGTACGTTCTCCCCATGACCTCTGTAATCCATTTCCTACAGCAACTCTACTGCTGTGCCACTGTGTCACGACTTATGTTGAAGTTGATACTACAGCAGCTAAATGGCCAGAACACCACATTAATAACACGATCATTAATAATAATAACATTAATAACCTTAAGTAAAAACGGTTATGGGCACATTGGAAAAAAACCCGATACAACACAGTTAATTAGTTTTATTTTATTTTTGCTTTGAAAACTTTTGGCATGGGCATAGTAATGGGTTTGCACAAGATTAATGGCAAATGGAGAAACATTAACATTTCAGGTACAGGACCCTTCATTTGTTTTTGACCATTCAAAGCATTAATTATTTGTTTTTGTTTGCTTAATTGGAACTGTAAACATGCTGGCAAAACAAACTTCTTACCTACAATTGGGAATTTGTGCAAACTGAATGAGATATGCCAGTTATTTGTCTGGCATTGCCCTGAAGTTTGCACAGACCAGGGAAGAACAGCTCTTGGGTTGGGCTTTGAAAGTTACACTGTAATTTATTGAAGGAAAACTCATGCTGATGCTCACAAGTGTGTACACTATGTACAAAGAGTCTGAAGATGGGTCTCGACCTGAAACGTTACCCATTCCTTCTATCCAGAGATGAGTTACTCCAGCATCATCCAGTGTCAATCTATGATTCGCAAAATAATGCAGCGACAAAAACCTGTTCACTGTACCTTGGTACACGTGACAATAAACTAAACTGAACTGAACTGAGAAAAATCAACAGAGAAATTTGTGGGCTGTCAAATCAAAATCGCTTTCTGCATTTAGTTATACAGCATGGAAACAGGCCCTTTGGCCCAACATGCCCACGCCGGCCAACCTGTCCCAGCTACACTCGTCCCACCTGCCGGCATTTGACCCATAGCCCTCCCAAACTATCCTAAGCATGTACCAGTCTTAAGGTTTCTTAAATGTTGGGATACATTGTCCATTTTCCAAGTTACATCCTCAAAAAATTCCAGAAGATTAGTCAAGCATGATTTCCCCTTCGTAAATCCAAGCTGACTCAGACCGATCCTGTTACTGCTATCCAAATGTGCCGCTAGTTCATCTTTCATAATTGACCAGCATCTTTCCCACCACCGATGTCAGGCTAACTGGTCGATAATTCCCTGTTTTCTCTCTCCCGCCTTAAAAGTGGAATAACATTAGGTACCCTCCAATCCAGAGGAACTGATCCTGAATCTATGGAACATTGGAAAATGATCACCAATGCGTCCATGATTTCTAGACCCATTTCCTTAAGTACCCTGGGATGCAGACCACCAGGCCCTGGGGATTTATCAGCCTTCAGTCCCATCAGTCTACCCAACACCATTTCCTGCCTAATGTGGATTTCCATCAGTTCCTCCGTCACCCAAGATCCTTTGGCCACTCGTACATTAGGAAGATTGTTTGTGTCCTCCTTAGTGAAGACGGATCCAAAGTACCTGTTCAACCCATCTGCCATTTCCTTGTTGCCCATAATAAATTCACCCTTTTCAGTCTTAAAGGGTCCAACTTTGGTCTTAACTACATTTTTCCTCTTCACATACCTAAAGAAGCTTTTACTATCCTCCTTTATATTCTTGGCTAGCTTACCTCCGTACCTCATCTTTTCTCCATGTATTGTCTTTTTAGTTATCTTCTTCCAAACATTACCCAATCATCTTGCTTCCCGCCTATCTTTGCTACGTTGTACTTCTCTTTTATTTTTATACTGTCCCTGACGTCCCTTGTCAGCCACGGTCGCCTCTTACTCCCCTTGGAATCTTGTGTACAGGAGTATTGTGTACAGTTTTGGTCCCCTAATTTGAGGAAGGACATTCTTGCTATTGATGGAGTGCAGCGTAGGTTTACAGGGTTAATTCCCGGGATGGTGGGACTGTCATGTGCTGAGAGAATGAAGCAGCTTGGCTTGTACACTCTGGAGTTTAGAAGGATGAGAGGGGTTCTTATTGAAACATATAAGATTGTTAACGGTTTCGGCACGCTAGAGGCAGGAAACATGTTCCTGATGTTGGGGGAGTCCTGATCCAGGGGCCACTGTTTAAGAATAAGGGGTAAGCCATTTAGAACGGAGATGAGGAAACACTTTTTCTCACAGACAGTTGTGAGTCTGTGGAATTCTATGCCTCAGCGGGCGGTGGAGGCCGGTTCTCTGGATACTTTCAAGAGAGAGCTACATAGGGCTCTTAAAGATAGCGTAGTCAGGCGATATGGGGAGGGCAGGAATGGCCTACGCCTGCACCCATTGTCTATTGTCTATTGTGTAGGGACAGGTGTTCCATCTCCTGTGGTTGCAGGGGAAATTGTGTGATGTGCTTGCTTAAATCCAAGAGTTATGCTCAAGACAGGGTCTTGTGCTGTAAGCCAAGGTTCAGTGAAAATCCCCAAGTAGTTACACTCAAAGTTTCTGTGTAAGTGACAGATGTTTTTAAGAAGACAAAACTCCCAAGTGTAGCATGCAGCCATTAGTGACTAATACAGGATTAATCCTAGTTCAGAATTGTAGTTTTCCACTTAAACCACGTTGAATAATGGAGGCTTATTTTAAAATCTAGCTGGGTGAGACATTTAGACAAGTAAATTACCTTCTGGTTTTTGGTCAAGTGCCAAGTAGAAACTGAGCTCTCTGCTCGAACTGAAGCAGTAATGTCTGCCTCAAATCTTTTGGAATGCATGAGGTAAACATTCAAACCATGTTCAAAATGTGTAGGAAGGAACTGCAGACGCTGGTTTACGCCAGAGATAGACACAAAGTTCTGGAGTAACTCAACGGGACAGGCAGCATCTCTGGAGAGAAGGAATTAATGAGTTTTCGGGTCGAGACACTTTGTGGGTTTGGAGACCCCTGTAGACTGCTCCATTTAGTTTGTGCAATTCGGGCCATTCGGCCCCACTGACCTGTGCCTCCTATCCTACTTGCCAAGGTTAATGGTGGCAGGAGGAGTGAATGATTATTTTTCCATCTTAGGGTTCCTTTTACCAATCTGTTACAAGAACAGCTACGTCTAGCATTTATATATGCCTGAAGTAATCGAACTCCGCAATTGAATCTACAATGTTGTACACGTTCTTCTTCCTAACGTGTCTAATCTGATGTACAACTATTTGGGTGGCACGGTGGCGCAGCGGTGGAGTTGCTGCCTTACAGCGCCAGAGACCCGGGGTCAATCCTGACTGGGGATGCTGCCTGTACCTTCTCCCTGTGACAGCGTGGGTTTTCTCCGGGTGCTCCGGTTTCCTCCCACACTCCACAGACCTGCAGGTTTTCTAGGCTAATTGGCTTCAGAAAATTTGTAAATTGTCCCTAGTGCATAGGGTAGTGCTAACGTACGGGGTGATCGCTGGTCGGTGTGGTCTCGGTGGGCCGAAGGGCCTGTTTCCGCGCTATATCCCTAAAGTTTAAATCAGCTTGTCTTAACTCATCTCATTCCCTTCCCCACCAAACCCTTTGTTAAAATTAAAGATTGATAACCTGAGGTATAGAACATAGAACAGTACAACACAGGAACAGGCCCTTCAGCCCACAATGCCTGTGCTAAACGTGACACCACTGCCAACTCTTATCTGTCTGCACATTATCATTATCCCTCCATTCCCTGCCTATCCCAAAACCTGTTAAATGCCATTGTTGTATCTGCCTCCACCACCCCTGGCAACACACTCAAGGTGCACTCTAACCTCTTATAACTTGCTCCACACATCTTTCAACTTTGCCCCACTCTCGTTAAAGCTATGCCCTCTAGTATTCTATCTCTGTCCTGGGAAAAAGGTGGCGCAGCGGTAGAGTTCCTGGCTTACACTGCTTGCAGTGCCAGAGACCCGGGTTCGATCCTGACTACAGGTGCTGTCAGTGCAGATTTGTACATTTTCCCCTTGACCCGCGTAGGTTTTTTTCCGAGATCTTCAGTTTCCTCCCACAATCCAAAGACGTGCAGGTTTGTAGGTTAATTTGGTATAAATGTAAATTGTCCCTAGTGTGTGCGGGGTAGTTTAATGCACGGGTATCGCTGGTTGACATGGACTTGGTGGGCTGAAGGGCCTGATTCTGTGCTGTATCTCTAAACTAAACTAAAAAAGGTTCTGACTGTCTGGTTAAGATATGAGCACATGGGCTCACTGGTCTGAGGGCTAAAGAAAGAATCTTGCACTTTGCTGACTTTCACAAGCATTGTTAAACTGAGACCAACGAGGTAACGGCAATAGTTTGTTTTAGAGAGATGGCGTGAAAACAGGCCCTTCCGCCCACCGAGTTCACGCCAACCAACGATCACCCGTACACTAGTCCTATATTCCTCACACTAGGGGCAATTTACAGATGTCAATTAACCTGCAAACCGGCACATCTCTAGAATGTGGGAGGAAACCAGAGCACCCGAAGGAAACCCACGCGGGTCACAGGGAGAACGTACAAACTACAAGCACGCGTAGTCAGGATCGAACCCGGGTCTCTGGCACTGTAAGGCAGCAACTCTTAGTCTATCGCTGCGCCACCATGCCGATCAATTCACTTGATGCTAAGGAAGTTGTATGTTAGCCCTCTGCAAACTTCAAAAACCCAATGAGATGTTCCTTCTCCATTTGGCACATCAAGTCCTCTCCATCATTCAATCATATCTGGATTGGCATGGCTTAGAACATCAGAACAACCCTCTGCCACTGCCACTGATTTCTCTGGGACTACAAAGGGAAAATGTACTCCAGTAATCCCTCTGTGTGCTTTATATCTGTCTGTTAAGGTGTTCAGATTTGTCAAATATTGAATTGCATTCCAACAGTCGAGTCTAGGTTTATAGAGTTAAGTGTGAAACTGATAAAGCAGAAGTATTTTCGTGCCAGGAACAAACTACACACACTTTGACTATGGACAACTCTCATTTGGTAAATGTCAAAAATATTCTGCTACTTTTTAAGTATTTTTCCCCAACAAGGTAGTGTAACTCAGCAGTAGAGTTGCTGCCTCAGAGCGCCGGAGACCCGGGTGCTGTCTGTACAGAGTTTGTACGTTCTCCCCGTGACCCCCGTGGGTTTTCTTCGGGTGGTCCGGTTTCCTCCCACACTCCAAAGACGTGCAGGTTTGTAGGTTAATTGGCTTTGGTAAAAAGTCCCCAGTGTGTAGGATAGTGCGGGTGTACAGGTGAATACTGGTCGGCGTGGACTCGATGGGCCAAAGAGCCCGTTGTCACATTGTATCTCAAAACGAAAACACTTGAGATTTAATATTGTTTGCCTTTTATTTCTTGACAGATTAAAGTAGAATAAGACAACCCCTTGTCCCCTGTGTTGATCAAATGAAGGGGTGTAATTGCCTTAGACTCCCCCCCACCTGCCCTTCACTTCTGGAGTAATAGAATCAAACTCATAACTTTTGGAAACATCTTCCTTTAGTTTAGTTTCTACAAGTGGGGTTTAATTCAATGCAGATTTAACTTTCTCCTGTGAAGCATTATCTTGTCCATCACTCGGGTTTCATCAACGTATTTCATTTCTTGAAATGTCAACAGTTTCATGTTGACAGCAAAGTTGGAGCTTGTGTGCATTGGCAATGTAGCTCTTTCATATAAGCAAGACACCAGCCAGACCATGAAGGAACAGAGTGCTGGAGTAACTCAGCGGGTTGAGCAGCATCTCTGGAGAACATGGGTGGGTGACGTTTTGGTTCGGGACCTTTCTTCAGGACCAGACATCAACGAGTGCTGGACTCACCATGATGTAGAAACATAGAAAATAGATGCAGTAGTAGTCGGAGGGGAGAGTGGACGCTGGCGTTAAATTGCCGCTGCTCTCTCCTCAAATTGTGCTTCTGATTTTCTTTTTTTTGTGTTTTTGGAAGGAATTCTGTCCCTGATTTATGTATTGGTCTTTATAACCTATTTTTTTAAAATTCTGATTATATGTTTTCTATAAATCTCTGTATGGTGTCCTTGAGACCTCGGTATAAGGCGCCCGTAAATAAAATCCATTATTATTATTATTATTCAGCCCTTCGATCCAGCACCGCCTTTCAATATTATTTTGGCTGATCATCCAAAATCAATACCGCATTCCTGCTATCTCCCCATATCCCTTGATTCTGTTAGCCCTAAGAGCCACATCCAACTCTCTCTTGAAAACATCCAGTGAATTGGCCTCCACTGTCTTCTGTGGCAGAGAATTCCACTGATTTTCTGCGTGAAAACGTTTTCCCTCTTCTGAGTCCTAAATGGCCTAACCCGTTATTCTTAAACTGTGACCCCTGCTTCTGGACTTCCACAACATCGGGAACATTGATCCTGCATCTAGCCTTCACTCCTTTAAGAATTTTATATGTTTCTATAAGATCCCCTCTTATCCTTCTCACTTCCAGCAAATACAACCCCAGTCGACCCATTCTTTCATCATATGTCGGTCCCGCCATCCCGGGAATTAACCTGGTTATCCTAAGCTGCACTCCCTCAATAGCAAGAATGTCCTTCCTCAAATTAGTAAAGGTACAGAAGTGTGAAAACGCACATCTCCAGATTCAGGGACAGTTTCTTTTCAGCTGTTATCAGGCAACTGAATCATCCTACCACAACCAGATAGCAGTGCTGAACTACTATCTACCTCATTGGTGACCCTCGGACTATCCTTGATCGGACTTTGCTGGCTTTATCTTGCACTAAACATTATTCCCTTACCAAGTAGCTATACACTGTAAATGGCTCGATTGTAATCATGTATTGTCTTTCTGCTGACTGTTTTTAACACGTGACAAAAAGGATTTCTCTGTACACGTGACAATAAACTCAACTGAACTGAGTTCCTTGTATCTACCACTTGAGTCCAGTTGGTTATAACCACTGTGACCTGTGGTCATATGGTGAAGTGGTTTATTCCCTTCCGGGCCGGCCTTCCATTCGTAAGATCGCAAGTTTGTAAACCATCATAATCAGAGGTGACCTCATAATGTGCCTGGCCGGTGACCTCACAGTGAACTGCATCCGTAACCATGAGAGACGGGCTCCATTTCATCTGTCAACTTGAAGTGGGTTCACCAAACCCATTCTGCCAGACATTGAAACAGCTGGTTGCTACTAGAGATCAAAACTCTAACCTTCACTGTGTGGATTAATAACCCAAGAAAGGAGTATCGAGAATGCCGGTGAAAAAGGAGAGCGTCAAGCAGACTTACAAGAGGAGATCTAAGGTAGATCTGAATGCTTAGTTAGACCAATAGACCAATATAAAAGGTGGAGTGACTCAGCGGGTCTTATTCTTAAACTGTGACCCCTGGTTCTGGACTCCCCGAAATCGGGAATATAGGGACGTAGGGCTCTTCTGCCACCTCTGAGCTTTTCTTTATGGGAGAGAATCCTATCCATCCAGTGACAATCCTGTCTCCAGTCTCCAACATTCCCCTCCCCTCCCCCCCCCCCCCCCCCCCTACCCAGCCTTCTACCCTCTCTGGACCTTTTTATATCCACTGGTGGTGCAACAACTGTCTTGGCTTCTCTACTCCACTGGCCCACTCAAACCGGAAGGGTCCCAATGTGAAACGACAAATGTCATGGAGGATCTGTGAAGAACATGGATTGGTAACGTTTCACAGAGTGCTGGACTTACTCAGCGGGTCAGGCAGCATCTCTGGAGAACGTGGAGAACATGGATAGGTGACATTTCACAGGACAGTGAAGCTAGTTGGAGAACTAGGGTGGGGGAGGGATGGAGAGAGAGGGAAGGTAAAGGTTATTTGAAGTTGGAGAAATTAATATTCATATCGCTGAGTTGTAATCTGCCTGTCCCGCTGAGTTTCTCCAGCATTTTGTGTCTATCTTCAGTGTAAACCAGCATCTGCTGTTCCTGCACATTAGGTCATTTTCCTAGTACACCCTCAAAAAATTCCATAAGATTAGTCAAGCATGATTTCCTCTTCAAAAATCCATGCTGACTCGGACCGATCCTGTTACTACTATCCAAATGCCACTATTACATCTTTTATAATTGACTCCAGCATCTTCCCCACCACCAAGGTCAGGCTAACTGGTCTATAATTCCTTGTTTTCTATATCCCGCCTTTTTTTAAAAGTGGGATAACATTAGCTACCCTCCAATCCACAGGAACTGATCCTGAATCTATGGAGCATTGGAAAATGATCACCAATGCGTCCATGATTTCTAGAGCCACTTCCTTCAGTACCCAGGGATGCAGACCATCAGGCCCTGGGGATTTATCAGCCTTCAGTCCCATCAGTCCACCCAACATCATTTCCTGCCTAATGTGGATTTCCTTCAGTTCCTCCGTCATCCCGGATCCTCTGGCCACTAGTACATCAGGAAGATTGTTTGTCCTCTTCCTGGACAACAAGTTTTGGTCCCCTAATTTGAGGAAGGACATTCTTGCTATTGAGGGAGTGCAGCGTAGGTTAACAAGGTTAATTCTCAGGATGGCGGGATTGACATATGCTGAGACAATGGAGTGGCTGGACTTGTATACTCTAGATTTTAGAAGGATTGAAACATAAAAGATTATTAAGGGTTTGGACACGCTGGAGGCAGGAAACATGTTCCTGTGTTGGGGGAGTCCAGAACCAGGGGCTGCTATTTAAGAATAAGAGGTAAGCCATTTAGAAAAGAGATGATCAAACACTTCATCACAGAGAGTTATGAATTCTGTCGAATTCTCTGCCTCAGAGCACGATGGAGGTCGGTTCTCTGGATACTTTCAAGAGAGAACTAGATAGGGCTCTTAAAGATAGCAGAGCCAGGGAGTATGGGGAGAAGGCAGGAACGGGGTACTGATTGGAGATGATCAGCCATGATCACCTTGAATGGAGGTGCTGGCTCGAAGGGCCAAATGGCCTTCTACTGCACCTATTGCCTATTGTCTATTGTCTATTGGCTCATCCCCGGATTGCGACTGGGTTCTCTTCCTGGGAGCTCTTTGTAACCCGAACGGTTTGCAAATGGGAAATTCAAGTACGGACCAATTTCCCACTTGGTAGAAGATGCCTCCAGTCCCATAGCAACCGCCAAATCCATCCGCTGGACTCCCAAATACTCTATTGGATGGACAGGCCATGCAGTGGGGAGGATCTGCATCTAAATGTAGAGCAGGCAAAATGTATAGGAAGGAACTGCAGATACTGATTTACACCAAAAACAGACGCAAAATGCTGGAGTAACTTCGCAGGACAGGCGACATCTCTGAATAGAAGGAATGGGTGACGTTTCGGGTCTATCTTCAGTGTAAACCAGCATCTGCAGTTCTTATAACACCCTCTCTATCTCTCGTTTGCCTCACCCCTGACTTTCAGTCTGAAGAAGGGCCTTGACCCGTAACGTCACCTACTCCAGCATTTTGTGACTATCTTAAATGTAGAGCAAGATGGGGTCAAATGGCTGCAAGAGAGACCAGAATAAGATGCAATGTCAAATTCCCATCTACAGGGGATCAGTTCTTCTCATTATGGTGATGTTTAGTTTGTGCCCAGTCTGTATTGAAGAACTTTATGTTTAGATATATTATTGTCACGTGTACTGAGATACAGTGAAAAACGTTGTTTTCAAAGGTTTCAAAGGCCTTTTATTGTCACCTGTACCAATTAAGGTACAGTGATATGCGAATTACTAATCAGCCGTACTAAAAAAGCAACAAGATACACAACTACATAAAAGTAAACATAAACATCCACCACAGCGGATTCCCCACATTCCTCGCTTTGATGGAAGGTTATAAAGTTTAACCTTCTTCCCTCATTTCTCTCCTACAGTCGGGGCAGTTGAACCATGTGTCGGGGCAATCGGAGCTCCCGCAGCTGGCGGTCGAAGCCCCCGTGTCAGGGCAATCAAATCTCCCGCGTCGGGGTGATCGAAGCTCCCGTGTCGGGGCGATCGAAGTTCCTGCGGCTTGTAGTTCCGGATGTCTGTCTTTGACCAGAGACCGCGGGCTCCGCGATGTTAAGCCCCGTAGGCTGTGGTGGTGGAGCTCTCGAAATCGGTCTCCAGCAAGAGGCAGCCAACTCGATGTTAGGCCGCAGTGTGGACAACAAAACGATACAGAAAAATGTCACAACTCCGTCGAGGTAAGAGTTTAGGGAAAAGTTCCACAACCCCCACATAAAACAAACTAATGAACACTAAAAACATACATTTAACACATACCAAAAAACCAAAGGAAGGGACAGACAGACTGTTGCCGAGGCTGCCATTGCTGGCGCCACCCAGTGGTTGAATTTTGCATGCTATACAAACAGATCAGATAATCCGATACATAAATACAATCAAGTCAAACTGAATAAAATAGGTAGAGCAAAGGGGAAGATACAGAGTGCAGAATATATTGAATCAATTTTATTTGCCAAGTATGTATACATACAAGGAATTTGCATTGGTGCTTTGCTCGCAAGTAACAACACAATATATAGTAGACAATTAAAAATAAAACATAATTTAAACATGTGAAGAATGAAATAAAATACCAGAGCACAAGGAGGCTTCAGACTTTTGGCTGTTGAGCAGAGCTACTGCTCGTAGAAAAATGCTGTTTTTATGTCTGGCTGTGGCGGCTTTGTTCTCAGCATTGTAGCGCAACAGTTCCATAGACAAAGTTCAATGTTCGTAATGGGGTAGAGGTGAATCGGACAGTAACCTTGCTTATGGAAGGACTGTTCAGAAGCCTGATAACAGAGGGGAAGAAGCTGTTCCTGAGTCCGGCAGTTTGCGCTTTCAAGCTTCTGTAACTTCTGCCAAATGTGAGCAGGGAGAAGGAGGAATGACTGATGTTGGACTTCTTTGATTATGTTGGCTATTTTTCGGAGGCAATGTGAAATGTAGATAGAGTCAATGGTGGAAAGAGCTGTCTATGTGACAGACTGGGCTACATCGACATTTCTCTGCAATTTCTCGCTGTCTTGGGCAGAGCTGTTTCCAAACCAAGCTGTGATGCAAACTTAATCTGAAGAATGGTCTCGACCTGAAACGTCACCTATACCTTTTCTCCAGAGATGCTGCTTGACCTGCATTTCCTTCCTATGCAGTATTAGGCTGTGGGCCGAGCATCAAACATGTGTCTAGAAATAGATTTTGTAGATCGGTGAACCACGTCACCGATCTACATGAAATTTTCCACAGATTTAGATGAAATATAATTGAGAAGGAAGTCATAACTCGTCATTGCCAAAAGCTGCACATTAATTAATTAAACTAATTAGAAAATAAAGGCCGTGTCTTACCTGTTTGCGGTCATCGGCGGTGAAGCGCGGCGTCGCCGGTAGCGAGGACCGCGCGGCAACGGCGAGAGCGTCGAGCCTATCCACCGGAGCGCCGCACGGATGTTGCGCGGGGGCCGAGTTAATTCAAACACGGCGGGTCCCACGTGCTTGCGGTAAGTAAAAAAAGGGCGGGCCGACTGCGATGACGTCGGCCCCCCGCACGTGACTCACCAGCGGCGGCTGTGGCGGCGGCCATCCTGATCGCGGCGCTGTAGCGGTGGCTGTGCCTACGGCCGCGCAGCACACGTGCCTCACTGGCGGCGGCACGTGCGTCACTGGCGGAGGCTGTGGCAGAGGAGGTTTGATGCACGGCGCTCGACCCACACTGGCGGCGGCCCGTGCGAGCGGCCGTGCACACTCGTGCATCACTGGTGGAGGTTGTGCGGTGAGTATAGTGTTTTCGACATTGTCGATTTTATTTTTGCACCGCGCGGTGTTGGGAACACCGTCGCACGGCCCGGGAATTGTTCTTTCTCACGAGTGCGCGGTCTATGGCGGCAGATTCTTCCCGTTTCGCCGCCAATGACCGCAGATTCGTGAGACAGACCTTTAAGATCGGGAAAGTAAACGCCATCTAGTGGCCAATGTCCATATTACACCATGGGCAGCATATTTCCGTGTTGCAGTCCATTTAAACTATATTATACCTATATATATATGACTTGTAAATATGACTGCAATCATATATAATTAAGTATAATTATATTATATAAAAATAATATGATGAATATAATTGTGAGTGTGTTTTTTAATGACACTGTCGCAGAGGTCCTGCTCCTGAACCAGCCTAATTAATGGGTGAGGGCAGTTCTTGTGGGTTCCTCCCTTTACTGAACCCCACTGACTGCCAGTGTGCAGAGTGAGGGTCACGGCCATAGTGGGACTGGGGCAGTTCCAGGCTGGGGGACAGTCCTGCAAGGCATCTTCCAGTCGCTTTAATAGGAAATGTAATGAGACTGCAGCAGAGGTCCCAGGTTTTAAGGGCTCATGAACCTGCCTAATTAAAGGGTCAGGACATATCCTCTGGTTTCCCCCTTTTACTGAACCCCACTGACTGTCATAGTGGGGAGAGTGGGGGTAACGGCCATAGTGGGACTGGGGCAGTGCCAGGCTGGGTGGCAGACCTGTAAGAGACCTTTATTTCTGATGTAAATGTCACATCCTAACCAAGAATCGAAGGCTCTGAAGTTTACTCGATGAGTATTCATTTTAAGCTACAATGAGCCTATATTTCTGTTAGAGACCCCCCGGTGGTGCCTTTGCAAATGAGGGCTATTACATTTAACCTAAAAAAAAACTAAAAGTGTTGCATTGTTTGAGTATCTGTAGTTTGTGTGTGTGTCTGTGTATACCTGTCAAACGTGTATCTGTGGATGTGTGGATGTAAGTGTGTATGTACGTGTGGATGGATGTATGTGTGTGGATGTATGTGTGTGCATGGATATGTACATGTATGTCTGCGAGTGGATGGATGTGTGTGTGTGTGCGGATGTATGTGTGCATGTTTGTGTGTGTGCATGCATGGAAGTGTGAGTACGGATGGATGTGTGTGTGGATGTGTGTATGTATGTGTGGATGGACTTTCGCACTGTCATTCACCAGCACGCCATTATCATAAGTAATTCACTCATTGTTTAAATAATTTGACCAAATAAACAGTGAAACGATCAACACTAAAATAAAACTTTATATAATCATATATTTCCCCAATTTATTTGTTTACATTACATCTGATCTTCATCTGAATATTCTTCATCAGATTCCAAGTCTTTTGATAAGTTTTGATAAGTCCATTGATAAGTTAGTTCAAGTTCAAGTGGAGGGTCAGGCAGAGGCTGCAAAAAAAACCATATCATAGTCATTAAGTCTGCATGGACTTCAATTCATAAAATTTCAACCTCTTCTTAATGTTAATGAGAATAACACTGTTACTACCATAGATAAATTAGTTCAAGTTCAAGTTCACATACACCAATTCATTTCTGCATAAACATCAGCCATTTCTGACCATTTCTCACTCCAATGGCAGCCGATAAAGTGCGATCAATATTCCTCCGGTTTTCTCCCGTGGTCCCTGGAAACGGCCGCTACCGACGGCACTATGTACAGCCTTCCCCCCCCCCGCCCGCGGAGATGATCCAAAAACACTCCGGGCTCCACGTTCGCTAATCGGCCGCTTCTTAATTGAGACTGTGCCTTCACTATGTTAAGTACATAGGCCCCGCGATCGGAGCACTTGTACTCGGTAAGTTATCGCAGGCAGCTCCGAGATTAGATGTTAAAGACTTATTGGACTACAACAAGCTGGCATTAGTGAAAATGTTTAATTTACCTTGGATTTAACTATGGATACACATAGTTTAGGCCCTCAACCATGAATGAATGAGTGAATGAATGAGTGAATGAATGAGTGAATGAATGAGTGAATGAATGAGTGAATGAATGAGTGAATGAATGAGTGAGTGAGTGAGTGAGTGAATGAGTGAATGAATGAGTGAATGTACAGCCTCCAAATCTCATTTTTTCACATTATAGAGGTGCAATTAAATTAATTAAAGTGCATATAGATAAATTTTCATAAATTCAGACTTTTGATCTTACCTTTTCAGTTCGTTGATTCACAAAGTTTGACTGCAGCACCTCAGGCAGGGACATTGCTTTCAAGGCTTTATTCCACCTATCCACTTAGCTGCACATTCTTCAGACTTCTTCATGCTTTTCTCACTAAATTCAATTACCCTGCTGCAAGTTTCCACGACATGTATTCCACAGAACTAGAAAGAATCTTCATCGGAATCTCCAGTAAAACAGGCATCAGTGAAGCCCTCTCAGTGCTCCCTGCCTAGCTAGCCTGAAACAAAGAGCGTGATAGGCCAACTGGCATACAACTCAATGTTAAACGTGCTTTGATTGGACTAAAAATACCCTAAAATATTCCGGGTTTTCTCTAATTTAATTTAAAAAAATGTGCAAGTCTTGTTCATGACGAGTTTCAGGGGTGATTTATATAATTTGTTTACACAATATGTGAAAATTTCATGTAGTTCGGTGACTTGGGTCACGAAACACTGGAATAAAGCTCCTCGGCCCACAGCCTATATGCTTCCTCTGAACTTTCTGTGGACTTTTGATCCTTTTGCTTTTGTTGGCAGTATTTAGGGGAGAGGGAAAATGGCTGAGATGTGGTGTTCCTTCACTGCGGTCAGCCAGTAGGACTAAGATATTCCATGTCTTGTTTCTCTTCTTCCTCTCTCACAATGCAAGTTATACCAATGGCATCTGACCTAGCAAATGCCATCTCCTTTCCCTAGCCTTGAAATGTAGGGTGGGATTGTTTTTGTGTCGCACAAGTTAGTTGTGAGTTATTGTGATAATCAGATGATTCATAACTGGAAGGCCAGGAACTTTTAAATCTGGAGCTTAGTGTTTCCTCTCAAATTTGCCCGGATTTTACTGGGAAGTTCTTATGCTTCAGCCAACTATGTTCAATTTATTAGGAGTTGCGTGATTTCTTATAAGTCTATGCATTAGCCATCAATTAAATAATATTGAATGCGAATGGCAGGGAAATCAGATTGTTTAGTTCAGAGATACTAAACTAATCTTCGGCCCATCAAGTCAATGCCGACCAGTGATCCCGTACACTAGCACTATCCTACACACTAGGGACAATTTACAATTTTACCAAAGCCAAATAACCTACAATCCTGCACGTCTTTGTAGTGTGGGAGGAAATCGGAGCACCTGGGAAAAACCCACGCGGTCCCAGGGAGAACGTACAAACTCCTTGCAGGTAACACCCGCAATCAGGATCGAACCCGGGTCTCTGATGTTGTAAGGCAGCAACTCTACCGCTGAGCCACTGTGCCGTTGAATAGAGCTGTAGAGCATAGGTGCAGCGGTAGAGTTGCTACCTTACAGCGCCAGAGATCCAGGTTCGATCCTGACTACGGGTGCTGTCTGTATGGAGTTTGCACGTTCTCCCTGTGACCTCGTGGGTTTTCTCCTGGGTACTCAGATTTCCTCCCACTCTCCAAAGACGTACAGGTTTGGAGGACAATTTGCTTGAGTACAAAATGTAAATTGTTCCTTGAGTGTTGGAACGCGCTTGTGCGCGGGGATCACTGGTCGACACGGACTCGGTGGGCAGAAGAGCCTGTTTCCTGAAACTAAAACTAAACTAAAGTTGTACAGCACGGAAACAGACCTTTCAGCCCAATGACCCTTGTCTTGGTGCTTTGCCTGCAGATGACCTTGGCCCTCTAAACCCTTCCTTATCTGTACCTATCAAACTCTTATAAAAGTCATAATTGCATCTTAGCATCCTCTTCTGCAGCTTCCCCTGGAAGACATGTTGATTGTTCAAAATAGACGTCCTTGAATGAACACTGGAAGAACATGGTGAATTTTGGAACCAAATGTGTCTCATATTAAGTCTTAACACATCCGTGCCAGAATGCTGACTCTTCTGCTGTTGATTTCAAGTTATTCATTACAAACTAGTGTAGGATTTGACTAATTCTCCAAGGATCAATATTGACGGTCAGATTTAAATTATTAACACTACCGACATGACATATATGAATTGTTGGCAATGTTTAGTTAGGATGTGCGAGAGTGTGCACGCTAATTGTCCAGTTAGTACAAGTTAACTGAGTTGCATCTTGTTAGTTCAGTGAAATCAGCTCCAACGTGGACTCACAGTCACTTAGCCACCCTCTATAACAGTGGGGTAAATAGGATTAAGTCTGAAGAGTCCTGACCCAACGTCACTCACTGGAGTTTAGAAGGATGAGGGGAAAGACCTCATTGAAATTTACCGAATAATGAAAGGCATGGATAGAGTGGATGTGGAGAGGATGTTCCCACCAGTGGGAGAGTCTAGGATCAGAAGCCATAGCCTCAGAATTAAAAGACGTACCTTTAGAAACATGAAGAGGAATTTCAAGATTCAAGATTCAAGAGAGTTTATTGTAATGTGTCCCAGATTGGACAATGAAATTCTTGCTTTGCTTCAGCACAACAGAATATAGTAGGCATGAATAATACAGAACAGATCAGTGTGTCAATATACCATTATATAAATATATACACACATGAATAAATACAGATAAACTGCAAATAAACAGATAATGGGCTATGAATGTTCAGAGTTTTGTATGTTGAGTTTAATAGCCTGATGGCTGTGGGGAAGTAGCTATTCCTGAACCTGGACTTTGCAGTCTTCAGACTCCTATACCTTCTACCTGAAGGTAGCGGGGAGATGAGTGTGTGGCCAGGATGGTGTGGGTCCTTGATGATGCTGCCAGCCATTTTGAGGCAGCGACTGCGATAGATCCGCTCTATGGTAGGGAGGTCGGAGCCAATGATGGACTGGGCAGTGTTTACTACTTTTTGTAGTCTTTTCCGCTCCTGGGCACTCAAGTTCCGCCCCAAGCCACAATGCAACTGGTCAGCATGCTCTCTACTGTGTACCTGTAGAAGTTAGAGAGAGTCCTTTAGTTAGTGACGAATCTGGGGAATTCATTGATATTTGGATATTTTTAAGGCGGAGTAGACCTGATGGGCCGATGGCCAAATTCTGCTCCTATAACATATGGAAGATCGCCTATCCATTTTCTCCAGAGATGCTGCCTGACCCGCTAATTACTCCAGTACTCTATGTCTTGTTTTTTAAACCAGTATCTACCGTTCCTTATAACCTCCAGTATTTTGTTCAGCTCTTTCTATAGTTGATGCTTGACCCGACTAAAATGTGTACTGGTGAAGTCCAGACTTCAGGCTACTCACGAATTGATCCAATTGTTTTCTTTAATCCTTTTTGGGGGAATTTTGACACTTCAATCTTTTTCTGATTAACATCCTTTATTGCGGCAAACTTGCTTGGGAAGAAATTCATCTTTGTTGTTGGAATATACAACTGGAGGTGACCAGGATTAATATCAGGAAGTTATTAAAAGGAAAACAATGAGCTGGTGTGGCCTTCTTGTGCACTTAGCATGCCCTCTGGAGATTACGGAGTAGTAGCAGTCAAATACGGGACAAGAGCGGTCCCGTATAGGACAAACCAATTTAGCCCAACATACAGGATATCCTGGTAAATACGGGACAGTTGGCAACCCTAAGCACCACCCTACACACACTAGGGACAATTTGTTTCCCATTTTACACCAAGCCAACTAACCAACAAACCTGCACGTCTTTGGAGTGTGGGAGGACACCGGAGCACCCGGAGAAAACCCACGTGGGTCATAGGGAGAACGTGCAAACTCCATACAGACAGCACCTGTGGTCAGGATCAAACCTGAGTCTCTGGCGCTGTGAGGCAGCAACTCTACCACTGCGCCAGTACCCTCTGTACTGGGACATAGTCCTAGTATGTAGGATGGTGGTAGTGCACGGAGGATGTACACGCTGGTGTGGGCTCGGTGGGCTGAAGGGCCTGTTCCCACGCTGTATCCCTAAACTAAACTAAATGGAGGTCCACGTTTTATCCACCAACGATATCTGTCCTTGGTCGGCGTGGGCAATGCTGTATGACTGTGACTCCTTTGCTTATGGTGAGAAATAGCTAAAGCATGGGGGTCTTGTGAAATAAATCTCACTTTTATGTTCCTGCTCTGGTTTGCTGATGCTGGAAGAACTAGATGGGAAAATGTGGTGGGTACGAGACATGGGTGAAATATTCCAGGTACATGGTTGGTGGGTCACTGTCATCTATCCCATTCCCACAGCACCTGGACTGAAACCCAACCAGGCTTATCGCCCAATTAATTGTTGGGCAAATAAAACAAGCCTGATTTAGCAAGGAGACTGAAAGGATGATGTTTGAACCATGTTTCAGTTAGAGATGCAGCATGGAGACAGGGCCCTGCAGCCTAAAGAGTCCATGCTGACCATCGATCACCTATTCTCACTAGTTCTATGTTATCCCACTTTCTCATCCACACCCAACACACTGGGGCCAATTAACCTACAAACACGCACGTCTCAGGGATGTGGGTGGAAATTGGAGCACGGGCACAGGGAGAACGTGCAAACTCCACACAGAGAGCAGCTGAGGTCAGAATCGAACCCGGGGTCTCCGGCACTGCAAGGCAGCGGCTCTAGCGGCTGCGCCACTGTGCTGCCACAAGTTGCCAGTGTCTCCACACCTATGTGAGTTGTCGCATTCGTGTCTGCTCCTGTATTGTGCAGTCCTGCTCATCTGTGTCTTTGTTTTTAATAACCCGTAGGTGGGTGGAAAAGGTGACGTTTCGGGTCGAGACCCTTCTTCAGACAATGGCAACATCACTTTCAGCCTGGGAGAGGAAGGGGATATGCAGAGAGATGGAATAGAAGAGAAACAGGAGTTCCTCTCTTTCCCGTCAGATAAAGTGGCACAACAGTTGACGTACATGGATGCTGTAAGTAAACAAGGATTTCAAGAGTCAAGAGTGTTCTAATTGTCAAGTGTGCTGAAACAGAACAATGACATTCCTTCTTGCAGCAGAACAACAGCTCTGTAAACACAATACTCAACAGATAGCATAAGCAAACAAACAATAAAAAGTTTAATAAAGTGTACAAAATCACATGAGATATAGATCGGGTAGACGCACAGAGCCTCTTGCCCAGAGCATGGGAATCCAGAACCAGAGGACATAGATTTAAAGTGAAGGGGTAAAGATTTAATAGGAATCTGGGGGGTAACGTTTTCACACAAAGGGTGGTGGGTACATGGAACGAGCTGCCAGAGGACGTAGTTGAGTCTGGTACTATTGGAACATTTAAGAAACAATTAGACAGGTCTTGCGTATGGTGTGCACAGCCTAAAGTTGTAGATCAAGTGGCATGAAAAACACTACATCTATTTGTTTGTGCACATCAGGTTCATTGCATTAGTCGAAACAGGGTGGACCACGTGAAGGTTGCAATCGCCCATCCCATTAGACAGGTACATGGATAGGACAGATTAAGAGGGATATGGGCTAAATGCAGGCAGGTGGGACTAGTGTAGATGGGACATGTTGGTTGGTGTGGTCAAGTTGGGCCAAAGTGCCTGTTTCCATGCTGTATGACTCTATGACTCTAAATGAAAGAAAATCATTATTTGGAATCAAGAACCAGAGAACTCAGATTTCAGGTCGGAAGGGAAAGATTTAATCGGAATCTGAGGGTAATTGTTTGGGTCTATGGAATAAACTGCCAGGGGAGGTAGTTGAGGTAGGTACAATAACATTTAAAAAGACATTTGGACAAGTACATGGTGTGTGTCTCTGATGACCATTTTGTTTGGATCCGTGAGATTAATTTGGGCCCATTAGTTCAGTTTAGTTTATTGTCACATGTACCGAGGTGCAGTGAAAAGCTTTTGTTGCATGCTATCCAGTCAGCGGAAAGACAATACATGATTACAACCAAACCATTTACAGTGTATAGGTAGTTTAAGAAGATCATAGTTAAAGTACGAAATGTTACTGTAGGAGTGGAGATTTAAGAGTGTGGAGCGATTGTAAGATGAGTTTGTAGATCTGCTTCCATGGCTAGCACGCAAATAGTCGCCTGAGTTGGACGCCATCTTGGAAGAAGTGCCTGATTACTCCAAATGCCACGTATTAGTATTGAGTGAGCACTCCTGTCTTTTCCTCGCATTATTAGTGCCGTTAGTACTATGTTAGTTCACATCTCAGAGCAGCATTTGAAAGTTTCAAGACATGTTGTTTTACGCACGTGATTCCGATATCAAGATTGGAATCCTTGTGCCAGGGAATATTTCAACACCCTTTTTGTTTTTTCTGAGCTGGATGTCATGTGAAATAATGAGCTTAGGAGAAAGCCAAGAAGCCTCTACCGTGCAACATTGGCATATGGGATCCAAATCTATCGTGGGTAAAATAACAACATAATCTTCACAGCTTGAATGCAGTTTATATTTCATAATCAAGGGCCAGTCTCAACCCGGTCAGATCCTCTTCTCCCCTTTCACATCAGGCATGAGGTATAGAAGTGTGGAAACTCACACCTCCAGAGTCTGGGACAATTTCTTCCCAGCTGTTATCAGGCAACCGAACCATCCTCTCACCAGCTAGAGAGTGGTCCTGCCCTTCCATCTACCTCATTGGCGACCCTTAGACTATCTTTAATTGGAATTTAGATACATAGAAACATAGAAAAAAGGTGTAGGAGGAGGACATTCGGCCCTAGGAGCCAGCACCGCCATTCATTGTGATCATGACTTATCGGCCCCAATCAATAACCCGTACCTGCCTACCAGGTTTTTTCTCACCTCAGTCTTAAATGGCCTCCCCTTTATTCTAAGACTGTGGGCCCTGGTTCTGGACTCGCCCAACATTGGGAACATTTTTCCTGCATCTAGCTTGTCCAGTCCTTTTATAATTTTATATGTTTCTATAAGATATCCCCTCATCCTTCTAAACTCCAGTGAATACAAGCCTAGTCTTTTCAATCTTTCCTCATATGACAGTCCCGCCATCCCAGGGATCAATCTTGTGAACCCACGCTGCACTGCCTCAATCACAAGAATGTCCTTCCTCAAATTAGGAGCCCAAAACTGTACACAATATTGCAGATGTGGTCTTACCAGAGCCCTATACAACTGCAGAAGAACCTCTCTACTCCTATACTGAAATCCTCTTGTTATGAAGATCAACATTCCATTAGCTTTCTTCACTGCCTGCTGTACCTGTAAGCCAACTTTCAGTGACCGATGTACAAGGACACCCAGGTCTCTCTGTACCTCCCCCTTACCTAATCTAACCCCATTGAGACAATAATCTGCTCCCTTGTTTTTGCCGCCAAAGTGGAGAACCTCACATTTATCTATATTATACTGCATCTGCCACACATCTGCCCACTCACTCAACCTGTTCTGGTCACCCTGCAACCTCCTAACATCCTCTTCACAGTTCACACTGCCACCCAGCTTTGTGTCATCCGCAAACTTGCTAGTGTTGCTCCTAATTCCCTCTTCCAAATCATTAATATATATGGTAAACAGTTGCGGCCCCAACACCGAGCCTTGCGGCACTCCACTCGCCACTGCCTGCCATTCTGAAAAGGACCCGTTGGATTTAATTTGTACTAAATGTTGTATCCGTTATCTGTACACTGTGGATGGCTTGATTGTAATCATGTATACTCTCACTGGATAGCACACAACAAAAATGCTTTTCACTGTACCTCGGTACACATGACAATAATAAGCTAGTAAACTAATATATTACAGCAGTGCTTTGGCAGGATAGACTAGAGGGCTCGTCTAGGGAGGCTATTTGGGTGGAACTCAGAAATGGGAAAGGTGCAGCAACACTTATAGAGGTGTATTATAGACCGCTTAATGGGGAGCGAGAATTGGAAGAGCAAATATGTAAGGAGATAGCAGATATTAGTAGAAAGCACAAGGTAGTGATTGTGTGAGATTTCAATTTTCCACACATAGACTGGGAAACACATTCTGTAGAAGGGCTGGATGGTTTAGAGTTTGTAAAATGTGTGCAGGATAGTTTTTTGCAGCAATACATAGAGGTACCTACTAGAGAAGGGGCAGTGCTGGACCTCCTGTTAGGAAATGAGACAGGTCAGGTATGTGTTGGGGAGCACTTCGGGTCCAGTGATCACAATACCATTAGTTTCAATATAATTATGGAGAAGGTCAGAACTGGACCAAGGGTTGAGATTTTTGATTGGATATAGTCTAACTTTGAGGAGATGCGAAAAGATTTAAAAGGTGTGAATTGGGACATTTTGTTTTATGGGAAGGATGTGGAAGAGAATTGGAGGACATTTAAAGGTGAAATTTTAAGAGTACAGAACCTTTATGTCCCTGTTCGGTTGAAAGGAAATAGTAATAATTGGAAAGAGCCATGGTTTTCAAGGGAAATTGGACTCTTGGTTCGGAAAAAGAGAGAGATCTACAATAATTATAGGCAGCATGGAGAAAATGAGGTGCTTGAGGAGTATAAAGAATGTAAAAAGAATCTTAAGAAATAAATTAGAAAAGCTAAAAGAAGATATGAGGTTGCTTTGGCAAGTAACGTGAAAGTAAATCCAAAGGGTTTCTACAGCTATATTAATAGCAAAAGGGTAACGAGGGATAAAATTGGTCCATTAGAGAGTCAGAGTAATAATAATAATAATAATAATAGATTTATTTTATATAGCGCTTTTCAGGACTCAAAGTCGCTTTACAATTGAGAGTCAGGAATAAACAAAACAAAATAGAGCAGTAAGACAGAGGGGAGGGGAACATGGGACTAAGGGTATGCAGAGGTGAAGAGATGGGTCTTGAGGCGGGACTGGAAGATGGTGAGGGACTCAGAATTTCGGACCGGTTGTGGGAGGGAATTCCAGAGCCTGGGAGCTGCCCTGGAGAAGGCTCTGCCTCCAAAAGTGCAGAGGTTTGAATTCGGAGTGGAGAGGAGACCAGCTGATGTGGATCTGAGGGACCGTGAGGGTTGGTAGGGGGAGAGGAGGTCAATGAGATAAGGGGGGGCCAGGTTGTTGAGGGCTTTGTAGGTGAGGACCAGGATTTTGTAGGTGATCCGGTGGGAAATGGGAAGCCAGTGAAGTTCTTTGAGAACTGGGGTGATGTGGTGCCAGGAGTTGGTGTGGGTAATGAGTCGGGCGGCTGCATTCTGGACCAGTTGGAGTCGTTTGATGCTGCTGGAATTGATTCCGAAAAGAAGAGAGTTACAGTAGTCCAGTCGGGAGGAGATGAAGGCATGGATGAGTCTTTCAGCAGCGGGGGGTGTGAGAGACGATCTGATTTTTGCAATGTTGCGGAGGTGAAAAAATGATGTTTTGACAACATGGCGGATGTGAGGCTCAAGGGAGAGGGTTGAGTCAAGGATCACGCCAAGGTTGCGTGCCTGAGGAGATGGGGAGACAGTGGTGCCGTCGATAGTGAGAGTGGGGTTGTTGATTTTAGTGAGTGTTGATTTAGTGAGTGAGAGTAGACAGCTATGTGCAGAATCAAAAGAGATGGGGGATATATTGAACAATTTCTTTTCTTCGGTATTCACCAAGGAGAAGGATATTGAATTATGTGAGGTAAGGGAAACAAGCAGAGTAGCTATGGAAACTATGAGATTCAAAGAAGAGGAAGTACTGACACTTTTGAAAAATATAAAAGTGGATGTCTTCAGGTCCTGACAGGATATTCCCTCGGACATTGAGGGAAGTTAGTGTAGAAATAGCAGGGGCTATGACAGAAATATTTCAAATGTCATTAGAAACGGGATTTCAAATGTCATTAGAAACGGGAATGGTGCCGGAGGATTGGCGTACTCACAAACGAGCATACCAAATTTAATAGAGGAATTCGGGTCCTTTTCTGGATATGGAATAAACTATGATAAAAGTGAAATCATGACGTTAAAACCTCAAGAAACTACACACTTACTGAAGTTCCCCTTTAAAATTGCAACAGAAAAATTTAAATATTTGGGTATTCAGATCACTAGAAAATATAAAGCATTATTCAACGCTAATTTTATACCTTTATTAAATAAACTTAATATGCTGATTAAATTTTGGAAAACACTTCCTTTATCATTAATAGGTAGAATAAATGCTATAAAAATGATCTTTCTACCACAATTATTATACCTATTTCAGTCTATACCAGTATATATACCATAATAACTTTAAAAAAAAATTAGTCTCTAATATTACTAATTTTATTTGAGATTATAGAATTTAAAAAAAACACTTATGTAAACCAAAAAATGTCGGGGGACTTTCACTCTCGAATTTTTTGTATTATTACTGGGCAGTGCATAACTAGTCTGCCTAGCCCTGGTTATCTCAGTGGCAGTTCCACTGATTCTTCCCCATCCCTCTCCAACTATGGGACCACTTCTCTTCCACACCCACACCACTGCCCTCTCACCCCCCCACCCCCTGAAAAGAACACCCACCACCCCCCCACCACACATCGCCTCGTCCCCATTACACCCACCTGCCTTCCTCCGGCCCCAACCCCCATCCCTGCCGGGTGTTCACCATCCCCCCCGACCTCCCCCTCTCCGACATCGAACGGTCTGTCCTCAGCAGAGGTCTTACCTTTGTCCCCCTCCGTCCCCATCTCAATGAGTTCCGTGCCCTCCATGACTTGGAACGCTTCTACCGTCGCCTCCGCCTCACAGCTCACTTCCATGGGAAGCAGTCCTCGCTCCCCACTGATGACCCCTTTTCCCGTCTCCAACGCACCCCATCCTCATGGAACCCCCCTCGCAGCCTTCCGGCTTTAGAACTCTTTATTAAAAACTGCCGCCGTGACATCAACCGCCTCAACTTCTCCACTCCCCTGTCTCACTCCAATCTCTCCCCCCTTGAACGCACTGCCATCGACTCACTCCGCAACAACCTAGATTGGGTTATCAAACCCGCCGACAAGGGAGGTGCCGTGGTAGTCTGGCGCGTCGACCTCTACAAAGCTGAGGCCACGCGCCAACTCTCGGACACCTCTTCCTACTTACCCCTGGACCATGACCCCACTGACGAGCACCAGGCCACCATCTCCAGCACCATCACCAACTTCATCCACTCCCACGCCCTGCCCGAACGAGCCTCCAACCTCATCGTTCCCCAGCCCCGCACAGCCCGCTTTTACCTTCTCCCCAAAATCCACAAACCTGACTGTCCCGGTAGACCCATTGTCTCTGCCTGTTCTTGCCCCACCGAACTCATCTCCACCTACCTCGACTCCATACTATCCCCCTTGGTTAAATCCCTCCCCACCTATGTTCAAGACACCTCAGACACTCTCCGTCATCTCCGCGCATTCCACTCTCTAGGCCCTCGCCCCCTCATCTTCACCATGGACGTCCAGTCACTGTACACCTCCATCCCCCACCAGGATGGTCTCAAAGCCCTCCGTTTTTTCCTCGACCGTAGAAGCAATCTATACCCGGCCACTGACACCCTCCTCCGCCTAGCGGAGCTGGTACTTACACTTAATAACTTTTCATTTGACTCCTCCCATTTCCTCCAAATACAAGGCGTAGCTATGGGCACACGCATGGGCCCCAGCTACGCCTGCCTCTTTGTCGGGTACGTAGAACAATCCCTGTTCAATGCGTACCAGGGCCCCATCCCCGACCTCTACCTCCGCTACATCGATGATTGTTTTGGTGCCACATCCTGCACCCACACACAACTGACTGACTTCATCCGCTTCACCACCAACTTCCATCCGGCACTCAAATACACCTGGACCATTTCCGACACTTCCCTACCATTCCTTGACCTCACTATCTCCATCGCAGGTGATAGACTCCTTACCGACATCCACTACAAACCTACCGACTCCCATGGCTATCTGGACTACACTTCTTCCCACCCTGCTTCCTGTAAGGACTCCATCCCCCACTCCCAATTCCTCCGTCTACGCCGCATCTGCTCCCAGGATGAGGCATTCCACACCAGGGCATCTGAAATGTCCTCATTCTTCAGGGAACGGGGGTTCCCCTCCTCCACCATAGATGAGGCTCGCACCAGGGTCTCTGCCATACCCCGCAACACTGCTCTCTCTCCCCATCCCCCCACTCACAACAAAGGCAGAGTCCCCCTAGTCCTCACCTTTCACCCCACCAGCCGTCACATACAACAAGTGATCCTCCGTCAGTTTCGCCACCTCCAACGTGACCCCACCACTCGCCACATCTTCCCATCTCCCCCTATGTCTGCCTTCCGCAAAGACCGCTCCCTCCGTAACTCCCTTGTCAATTCTTCCCTTCCCTCCCATACCACCCCCTCCCCTGGTACTTTCCCTTGCAACCGCAAGAGATGCAACACTTGTCCCTTCACTTCCCCCCTCCACTCCATTCCAGGACCCAAGCAGTCGTTCCAGGTGCGACAGAGGTTCACCTGCATCTCCTCCAACCTCATCTATTGCATTCGCTGCTCTAGATGCCAGCTGATCTACATCGGTGAGACCAAGCGGAGGCTTGGCGATCGTTTCGCCGAACACCTCCGGTCGGTCCGCAATAACCAACCTGAACTCCCGGTGGCTCAGCACTTCAACTCCCCCTCCCATTCCGTATCTGACCTCTCTGTCCTGGGTCTCCTCCATGGCCACAGCGAGCAACACCGTAAATTGGAGGAAATGCACCTCATATTCCGCTTGGGCAGTCTACATCCTGGTGGCCTGAACGTTGAATTCTCCCAATTCTGCTAGCCCTGGCTGTCCCCTCCCCTTCATCAGCCATCTGGTTGTCTCCTCCCCTCCCCCAGCCCTCGGGCTCCTCCTCCGCCTTTTCCTTTTTTCCTTTCTTCTCCCCACCCCCTATCAGTCTGAAGAAGGGTTTCGGCCCGAAACGTTACCTATTTCCTTCGCTCCATAGATGCTGCTGCACCCGCTGAGTTTCTCCAGCATTTTTGTGTACCTTTAAGAATATAATTTATTGGTTAGACAGTTCTATCCAACAGACAGAATGGATAAAAATGGAGAAAGAGGATTGTTTTTCTTGTAATAGGAACGATCCTCTTCTCCCTGAAAAAACTGAACAACACAATATATAAGAAGAACCCAATTATACATGATACAATAAGAATTTGGAAACAAATAAAATTATCCTTAAAATTAAGAGATTTATCATTGTTAATGCCAATAGCGAATAATCCTTTATTTAAACCATCTCTTATTGATAAAACATATAATCAATGGGAAAGTTTAGGAATTAAAAGGATCGGGGATATGTACGAAATGGGAAATCTATTATCATTCCAACAATTACAATTAAAATTTAAATTGAAAAACAACCAATATTTTAAATATCTTCAGATTAGCGATTTCATGAAGAAATACATACAAGGATATCAAAAAATAACTCCTGACTTTTATTGGAAGAAGCAATGAATATTAAAGATGACTCACAAAAATTAATATCATATTTATATAATAGTATTTTAAATATAGACCTACCATCGACAGGGGTACTTAGAGAAGAGTGGGAACGGGAATTAATGATAAAAAATTACGAAGGTTACATGGGAAAAGTACTTGATATACATTCACAAATGTTCGATTAATGCAAGACATAATATAATTCAATTTAAAATTTTACATAGATTATATTATTCAAAAACAAGATTGAATAAATTCTATCCAAATATATCCCCCATTTGCGATAAATGTTTATCCCAAAACGCAACTATAACACACTCTTTTGTTTCCTGCATAAAACTTTATAGATTTTGGAGTGATATTTTTGAAATATTTACAAAATTCTTTAAGATAAGAATGGAACCTAATACTGAAATAATTATATTTGGAGTAATGGAAGATGGGAACAAATTGAACTCATCTCAAAATTTATTTTTTAATTATGGTTTAATAATAGCAAAAAAATTAATACTTAAATTTTGGAAAAATACACCAATACCAACGCTTAAAATGTGGATCGCAAGCATGTTGGATACCGCACATCTTGAGGAAATGCGATTCCTCCTAATAGATAAATCAGACCAATTCATAACGAGTTGGTCTCCATTTGTCGTCTTTTTGGAATCATATGGTGCAACATAATTGTAAAAGCTAACTGTCTCAGGACTGGGCGAGGGATGGTTAAGATTATAAATAATGAACTTTTTTTATTTTTTACTCTCTTTTTCCTATTTTCTTTTCTTCAACTTTCTTCTTTCATTCTTTTTTTTTCTTTTTCACACACTATATATCTCATGTTTTTCTATCCTTTATTATCTAATTTCTTTTTCTTATTCTTCTTTATTATAATAAAAAAATAAGATGTACATAAAATGTATTATGAAAATATATATTAGGCACTTTGGTGCCATACGATTGTACTTACTTCTAATAAAATAAATTAGAAAAGCTAAAAGAAGATATGAGGTTGCTTTGGCAAGTAAGGTGAAAGTAAATCCAAAGGGTTTCTACAGTTATATCAATAGCAAAAGGATAACGAGGGATATCATTGGTCCATTAGAGAGTCAGAGTGGACAGCTATCTGCAGAGATGGGGGAGATATTGAACAATTTATTTTCTTCAGTATTCACCAAGGAGAAGGATATTGAATTATGTGAGGTAAGGGAAACAAGTAGAGTAGCTATGGAAACTATGAGATTCAAAGAAGAGGAAGCACTGACATTTTTGAAAAATATAAAAGTGGATAAGTCTCCAGGTCCTGACAGGATATTCTCTAGGACATTGAGGGAAGTTAGTGTAGAAATAGCAGGGGCTATGACAGAAATATTTTAAATGTCATTAGAAACGGGAATGGTGCCGGAGGATCGGCGTACTGCGCATGTTGTTCCATTGTTTAAAAAGGGTTCTAAGAATAAACCTGGCAATTATAGACCTGTTAGTTTGACGTCAGTGGTGGGCAAATTAATGGAAAGTATAGCGGCACCGGACGTGGTGAATAAAGGTGAGACGTCAGGTTGGTTCAAATAGTCGTTTATTCAGTGCTGACACGTAAGGTTGGTGCCTACTATCATAACAGTGTTGCTGTAGCTGAGCGAGGTTGTTCCCTCGGGCTCAGCTACCGTTTGAACACCTGGTGGTCTCGAGGTGAGATGACCTTAAGTACCAGGACACTCCCTCTAGCCCATGACGTCACGTGCCCGCCCTCGTACTTCCTGACGTGGGTTCGAGCATAAGTGGCCCGTGTATAGGCTGCCGCCACAGGACCCCCCCCCAGAACCAGAGGAAGGAATAGAATGGTCGAGGGCGGCTACTGCATGTGGGTCTGGGACACCCCGGGCGTGGGTCAGGACGGAGGGCCCACGGGCGCAGTAACGCTCTGCGTGGGCGATCCCGAGGTACCGAGGGGTGCGAGGGGACCGATGCAGAAACCGCCGGACGGAAGGAATAGCATGGTCGAGGGCGGCTACTGCATGTGGGTCTGGGACACCCCGGGCGTGGGTCGGGACGGAGGGCCCACGGGCGCAGTAACGCTCTGCGTGGGCGATCCCGAGGGGTGCTAGGGGACCGATGCAGTAACCGCCGGACAGAAGAGACACAGTCGCATCTCCTCGACCAGCTAATGGAGAGTGTCCTGTAAAATGCGGCCCCCAGGAATGGCTGGGAGACGTCGTCATCTTTGAGGGGAAAAAACAAAATAAAATAAACAAACCAATTTCTGAACCGGGCGTGGAGATGCAGTGAACACAAAAGGAACAGTAACAACACAAATTACAGTGCAATCAGTGTCCAAAGTTCAAATTGTCCAGTGTTCATAGTGCAGGATTTGAAAGCTGTGCAGCGTTGCAGTGACAGCCTCCGACCTGAAGGTGGCACTGTTGCCGGTGGTCAGACTGCATCCGGCTGGAAGGTGGCGCTGTGGACGGCGGTGAGCCTGCAGTGACGGCATCCGGCCGGAAGGTGGCGCTGTGGATGGCGGTCAGGTGAGTTCGCGCTTCTCAGCGGCCATTTTAGTTGTAGTTTTGTTCGGCCGCTTGTTCAGGAGGCCGCGGCGGCCATTTTGCCGGCCGGCTGAGGCGGCCTTCACCAGCAATTGAATCCCTGGGCCGGACAGGCAGACAGCCAGCGACCAGGGATCTTCGGAGTCCACGCCGGCGAGGAGGAAAAGGGCGTCTTCGGCAGGCGCCCCAGGTAAGCCCGCCCTATTGGGTGGCCAGGCCCTCGGCAGCGGCCGGCGGGGCCAGGTGCGGTGCAGGACGTGGAGCCGTGGCTGCGGTGAGGCCAGGTGCGGTGCTGGGCGTGTAGCCGCGGCGAGCCTGTTGCAGTGCCGGGTCCGCGATGAGGTAAGGCCGGGGCAGGGCCTGGAGCGGAGAGGCCCGGTGCAGTGCAGGGCCTGGAGCCATGTTCGCGGTGTGAGGCCGGGACCTGGCCCGTTGTCGGGAGTGGGAGAGCGGCAGGTACTCTCTCCGCTCCAGGGGCCGTCGGGCGTGCGTCGGGTTTGCTGTGGGCAGGAGGCTGCTATGCTCGCAGCTCCTGCAGCAGCTGGTGGGGCAGCGGGGGCAGGTAAAACCTCTCCGCTCCGATAGTTGGCTCCGGGCAGGTCATGCGGTGGAGCTCGGTGGCCGTCACACAAGGCGGCCTGCCCCGTTGCCGGGAGCAGGAGAGCGGCGGCAACCGTGGCTTCTTAGCTCCTGTGAGCAGCAGCTGGTGGGGAAGCGGCGGCATCCCAGATGTAGCGGCATACATTACCGCAGGGCCGGGTTGGCGACAGTGTAGTTCTGCAGGGCTGGGCAGTCGGCTGCAGACATCAGGTCTCCCGAGGCTGCGTTCTTCAGGAGAAATCCAAATTTCAATTTGGACAGTCGGGGGTCACCAATATAGCGGCACCGGACGTGGTGAATAAAGGTGAGACGTCAGGTTGGTTCAAATAGTCGTTTATTCAGTGCTGACACGTTAGGTTGGTGCCGACTATCATAACAGTGTTGCTGTAGCTGAGTGAGGTTGTTCCCTCGGGCTCAGCTACCGTTTGAACACCTGGTGGTCTCGAGGTGAGATGACCTTAAGTACCAGGACACTCCCTCTAGCCCATGACGTCACGTGCCCGCCCTCGTACTTCGTGACGAGGGTTCGAGCATAAGTGGCCCGTGTATAGGCTGCCGCCACAAAAGGATACTTAGAGATAATATATTTAAGCATCTGGATAAACAGGGTCTGATTAGGAACAGTCAACATCGATTTGTGCCTGGAAGGTCATGTTTGACTAATCTTTTTGAATTTTATGAAGAGGTTACTAGGGAAATTGGTGACGGTATGTTGTCTATATGGACTTCAGTAAGGCCTTTGACAAGGTTCCACATGGAAGGTTGGTTAAGAAGGTTCAATTGTTGGGTATTAATGGTGGAGTAGCAAGATGGATTGAATGGAACAGTGGCTGAATGGGAGATGCCAGAGAGTAATGGTGGATGGCTGTTTGTTATGTTGGAGGCCGGTGACTAGTGGGGTGCCTCAGGATGTGGATGATGGTGTGGTAAATTGGATTAGTAAGTATGCAGATTATACTGAGATAGGTGGTGGTGTGGATAATTAAGTAGATTTTCAAAGTCTACAGAGAGATTTAGGCCATTTGGAAGAGTGGGCTGAAAGATGGCAGATGGAGTTTAATGCTGATAAGTGTGAGGTGCTACATCTTGGCAGGACAAATCAAAATAGGACGTACATGGTAAATGGTAGCGAATTGAGGAATGCAGTTGAAACGAGGGATCTAGGAATAACTGTGCATAGTTCCCTGAAGGTGGAATCTCATGTAGATAGGGTGGTAAAGAAAGCTTTTGGTGTTATGGCCTTTATAAATCAGAGCATTGAGTATAGAAGTTGGGATATAATGTTAAAATTGTACAAGGCATTGGTGAGGCTAATTCTGGAATATGGTGTACAATATAGGAAAGATGTCATAGAAACATAGAAAACATAGAATGTCAACAAAATGCCATACTCTTTCCATTTTCGGATGATGGATTGAACAGTGCTCCGTGAGATGTTCAAAGCTTGGGATATTTTTTTATAACCTAACCCTGCTTTAAACTTCTCCACAACTTTATCCCTGACCTGTCTGGTGTGTTCCTTGGGCCTCATGATGCTGTTTGTTCACTAATGTTCTCTAACAAACTTCTGAGGCCTTCACAGAACAGCTGTATTTATACTGAGATTAGATTACACACAAGTGGACTCTATTTACTAATTAGGTGACTTCTGAGGGCAATTGGTTGCACTGGATTTTATTTAGGGGTATCAGAGTAAAGGGGGCTGAATACTTTTGCACGCCACACTTCAGTTTTTTATTTGTAAAAAAATGTGAAAACCATGTATCATTTTCCTTACACTTCACAATTATGCGCCACTTTGTGTTGGTCTATCACATAAAATCCCAATAAAATACATTTACGTTTGTGGTTGTAACGTGACAAAATGTGGAAAAGTTCAAGGGGTATGAATACTTTTGCAAGCCACTGTAAATGAAATGGAAATAATCATGAGAGGCGTAGGTAAAGTGACCATTAATTCTTTCATTCTAACACAATTGACCCTTGGAGCGCATTATTTGAAGTGTAATGTTTAATTGCACCATCACAAGTCTAGTTTAGAGATACAGCATGGAAACAGGCCCTTCAGCCCACAAAGCCTATGCCGACCAGCAACCCCCATCCACTAGTTCTATTCTACACGCAAGGGACAATTTACAGAAGCCAATTGACTTATCTATCCTCTTGCACTTCTGCATATAGGAATTTCATTGTTTCATTGTCAGTACCAATAACACATATTGGGGGAGGTAGATTAGTTTAGTTTAGACATACAGCACGGAAACAGGCCCTTCGGTGCATCGCATCCGCCCAGACCAGCGATCCCCACATACTAGGGACAATTTACATCTAGCCAATTAACCTACAAACCCGTAGATGTTTGGAACATGGGAGGAAACCGGAGCACCCGGAGAAAACCCACACAGTCACAGGGAGAAGGTACACACTCCGTTCAGCCAGCACCCATAGTCAGGATGGAACCTGGATCTCTGGCGCTGTGAGGCAGCATCTCTACCATTACTTACTTAGTTTTTGTGTTTAATTACAGGAGCTGTTCAAGAAGGTTGTCCAAGATCACTGCCTGGGCGGCGTCTGGTCAAAACGGGACAAGAAGGGGAATGAGCACCTCGCACCCACCGTCCGGGCCACCATCACTCAGTTCAACACCATCACCAAGTGCGTGGTCAGCACCATACTGAGGGACCTGCAGCTGAAGCCCCAGCAACGAGGCAAAATCATGGAGAAGTGGATCGACGTTGCCCAGGTAACCACATGGCTTCTCCGTTCTGCCTCCGTCAGCGGTAGAGTCGCTGCCTCACAGCACCAGAGACCCGGGTTCCATCCTGACCACGGGTGCTGTCTGTTTGTATGTTGTCCCCGTGACCTGCGTAGGTTTTCTCTCGGTGCTCCGGTTTCCTCCCACACTCCAAAGACGTGCAGGTTTGTAGGCTAATTGGTTTCGGTAAAATTGCAAATTGTCCCTAATGTGTCAGATAGTGTTAGTGTATGGGGTGATCAATAGTCAGCATGGACCCAGTGGGCCGAAGGGCCTGTTCCCATGCTGTATCTCTGAATGAAACCTCTGCATCCTGGTTTGTAAGCTTGACATATGCTACAAATTATTTCCATTAGATGCAACTAAACAACACTGCTTCACTCCAGGTGCTTTTTGAACATTGCTGTGTTCTGTTAAAGATGCTGTGATTGCTTTGATTAGGAAGGACCTGCAGATGATGGTTTAAACCAAAGATAGACACAAAAAGCTGGCGTAACTCTGCGGGACAGGCAGCATCTCTGGAGAAAAGGAATGGGTGACTTTTCGGGTTGAGAAACTATTTTCAGACCCACTTTGCTTTGTTCCCTTGCTTCACTTAATTGTACAAGCTATCTAGCATCCACGTATCTGGATATCATTAACCTGCTTTCGCGATTATCGTGCAGTTTTTAAAATGGTCCATCGGCCCACTTTGTCCATGCCGATCATACTAGTTCACACTAGTTCTACCTTATCCCGCTTTCTCATCCATTCTCTACACACGGGACAATATACAGAGGCCAATTAACCTACAAACTAGTTTCCTTTACTTTATAAATACAGGCCCTTCGGCCCACCGAATCCGTTCCGACCAGCGATCCCCGCACATTAACACTATCCTACATCAGTGACAATGTTTACATTTTTCCAAGCCAATAAGCCTACAAACCTGAATGTCTTGGGAGTGTGGGAGGAAACCGAAGCTCTCGGAGAAAACCTCACGCAGGTCACGGGGAGAACATAGAAACTCCGTACAGACAAGCACCCGTAGTCAGGATCGAACCGGGGTCTCTGATGCCGTAAGCACTGTAAGCTCTACCACTGTTCCACCCTTGACCTGCTCTGGCTACAAGCTAGATCTTAACCTTTGCCTCATATAACCAAGCCAAGCCTTTCGTCATTCCTTTCCCTGAAGTAAAGCAGCAAGACTTCTGAAGGGAAATAGACTGCGGTTACATACTTAACAATCCATGCTTCAGTATGTGTTTGTGTGTGAATATTAACAAAGCAAAAACAATATTGCCATTTTTACAATGCATAAAAGCAATCCATCTTCAGATTTTTAAGTCTGATATAAGTCTGAAGAAGGGTCTCGACCCAAAACGTCACCTATTCCTTTACTCCAGCACTTTGAGTCTATCGTCACATTTTTGAATGACATAGACAGGCTCTTTAACCCATGAGTCTGCGCTGCACTAATACTGTCCTATACACACTAGGGACAATTTGCAATTTTACCAAAACCTACAAACCTGCACGTCTTTGGAGTGTGGGAGGAAACCGAAGATCTCAGAGAAAACCCACGCAGGTCACGGGGAGAACATACAAACTCCGTACAAACAGCACCCGTAGTCGGGATTGAACCCGGGTCTCCAGTGCTGTAAGCGCTGTGAGGCAGCAACTCCACCGCTGCACCACCGCTGCCCTTGTAAAATTACATTGGCTATTAGATGCAAAGCAGTTTCCCTCCCTCCCAGAGCAGTAAATCGTATAAACATTTAATTTTCTGTGGACCCTCCTTTGTTTTGACCCTTCTTTAATCTTTATCATATGCAGTGGGTCAAGGACATGAGGTGTTAAGGGCCTGTCCCACTTACGTGTCCTTGGCACGCAAATTACGCGACATTCAGGCGCACGGGCATCGTATGGCCGCGCGGGGCCGGTCCCAGTGAGAAGCACGGAGGGGTATGGAGTTGTGCATGACATCACGCGGGACTCCGCAAACGATCGCCGAACTAGGCCTGGGGTTCACGGCCGTTGCGGTCCGGATCCGCCCACACTTCTACTCCCAGAGCGGGGCCAGGTGAGGAGCTGTTCTGCTGGCGGGGAGGATTTGATGAACTTTTCGGAAGGTTTTCTTTGGCGGGGAGAAACAAAAGCAGTCAGACTTTCCAGTTCAGAGCTATGTCGATCTGCAGAGACTTTCTTTGTTCAAAGATTCCTCTAATTAGTGAGGATTTGTCCGTGTATCTGGAAAGTCGTAGGAGCGGCAGTGGCTGGCGGAAGGCCAAGTTACACTTGAACTAGTGGGAGCTGAGACTGGAGCGGTGTTTGTGGTCAGTAACATCGGAAAGCTCCCTCCTACACCGACTTGCCCGGTCCAGGTGGGCTAGGTAAGAACGGCAACAGTGCCTTGGATTTCGTTGAAGCCGGGGAGGCGACGGAGACCTGGGGAAGAAGCCTCCGGAAGCTCCATTTTTGACGACGGGGAGGATTGGCACGGACATTCCTATCTTATCAGGAGGAGACTGCTTCTGTTGCTTGCCAAGAAAGCCTTCACAAGACTATTTAACTGCTGCAAAAGAGTGGAGGTGCAGCAACAGCAGAAAGACTGCTTTGGATATAAACTACTGATACTTTGTGTGTTGTGCCACGCCCTAAAGATGGCGGCCCCTCAGAGTTATGCAGCTGTTGCACGGTCGGCAGTCTTCGAGACTGAGGGCCACGAGTTGATGGGGCGCACATATGGTGTAAAAATGTACATGAAGAGCAACCTGCCCATAAAGGCCTTTCTAGATGCGTTGGGTGAGACTGTTGGCAAGAAAGCCATAGTCTCGGGCGCGGTGGTCAGTGGGAAGGTTGTGGTTATACTAAAGACTGAACAGGCGGTGGCTCTGGCTCTGGAAAGGGGGGTAACAGCAGGGGGGATTTTCGCGGGGGTGGACCCATGGGGGGGTCCCGTTTTGCCGGTCATTCTGTCCAACGTTCCCACTTTTGTTCCGGATGCGCTCCTGCTCCCACATGTAAGGAAGCTGGGGGAGGTGCGGTCAGGGCTCACCAAACTGTTGTACAGGTTTGACGATCCTGAGATGCAGCATATATATACGTTCAAGCGTCGCGTGTATATACAGTTGGCACAGGGGACAGACACGGAGGGGAGTTTTGAGGTGGAGGTGGATGATTTCTCCTATCGCGTGTTCTGGAATGCGGGCCAAGTGCGTTGTCACGCTTGCAAAAAGGTGGGGCATTTTTCGCAAGAATTGTCCCAGGACCCGGGCTGCCAGTTCAACCACGATGGCACGGAAAAGCACTACTGGCCCATCTGGGGCTGCTGGTATTACCACGGTGGCCCGTGAAGGCTTTACTCCCCTACCCCCAACCCTTATCCCCCCACCACCCCCATGTCCCGTACCTGTGGCGGTGGATGCCGGAGAAGTGCGTAGGGTGGATGGGAAGGTTTGGGAGCATCAGCAGGGGAGGAAAGTCAAGAAAAAGAAGAGACATCTCCAGGCGGGTCCCCTAGAAGATGATCACCTCCAAGCGGGACCCCAGGCAGCAGATAATTTCATGCTCGCCTCTGAGATAGACGGTAGTGTAGAGGTAGAGGCTTCTGCAATGGAGCTCACCGTACGCCAGTGGTTCGAAGAGGAGGAGGCATGGGTCCTCCGATACAGAGAAGGGCCCTGAAGTTCAGGGGCAACCTGAAGGGGAGCCTTCCCCTCCTGTTGAGGTGGGGTACCCAGGGCACGTTTCCTCTGAGGGGGAGGATGCCTCTGTAGGTCTGGGACCACCTGAGAGTGGAGATATATTACTCTTGGGGGCTGTTCCCCCAGAAAACACGTCTGCTAGCTTAGTGGATGACCAGGGGCAGCCTGAAGGGGGGGACTTGGGTGAGGGGGTGGGTCCCCAACATGAGCTCCCCGTTGAGGCTACAAGCCCAGTTGAGGGGTGTGATGCCCCACTGGTTGAGGGAGTAGGGGAGACTCCAGTAACATCGGACCCTGAGGGCCACAGTGGGGTGATTCACCTGCTGGTGGGGGACGGGGACTCTCTGGGTGACGGTGCAGGGGCGGATACCCTGGGTGCGGAGGAGGGCAAGATCGTTTTGGATCGTGTCCTTAGGTCGGACTCCAGACAGACCCGCTTACAGCAAGGCCCGGAGACTTGCTCTGACTTCACTGTTCCCAATCCGGTTACAGAGGGCGATGGGAGTGTGCAGGAGACTGCCAAATTGTCAGATAGCTTGCCGCGGTCAGAGGCACTGGTACCTGCCCCTGTCACTGATCCTGGGGGTGGGATGGTGACAGAGGAGGGACTGTGTGATGTGGCTGGAATGCCCACCTCACAGGGAGGGGTGAGCGAGGCGGCTGAGAGTAGTAACCTTCTGGACTCGGGCTCGGACATTGAGTGCGAGGAGGAAGGGTACGCGGAGTCCGTTGACAGTGAGTTGATGGACTGCTCCAACCGCGGCCCCGTGTCTCGACTTGTCGAAGTCTGGGAACTTCGGAAGTTCTTAAAGGACACTAGAGGGAGTAGGAACAAGGTGGATTTGGCTGTCGACCGCTGGTCGGACCTGAGGGCGCCCATGCAGTCTATTCATGCCATCCTTCAGAACAAGGGGAATGAGGCGGGGCTAATAAAAAATGAGAGGCGCCAGTTCCAAGAGCTTTTTAAGGCCCTAAAGCGAGAAGAAGGCTAGGGGCGGCTCCAATCCTTCACCGGGGGCGGGTAAAAGATCTAGTGTACTTTCAAGATGAAGCTCACTATAGCCAGCCTGAATATCAATGGGGGCAGGGGGTCTCTCCGTAGGTTTCACCATCTCTCAGTGCTCAGGGACGGGAGGTATGCGGTGAGCTTCCTGCAGGAAACACACACTGTGGCTAGTGATGAACCCACCTGGCTCCTGGAGTGGGAAGGGGGTGTCTACATGAGTCATCTCAGCTCCAAATCGAGTGGAGTAGCCTTCCTGTTGGCCCCGTCTTTACAGCCGGAGATCCTCAAAGTGCAGGATGTTGTACCAGGCCGTTTGCTGTATCTGGCCGTGCGCTTGGATGGCGTGCCATTACACTTCGTTAATGTGTACGCCCCCAAGATCGGCGCAATGCAGACGCGCTTAACAAGGGAAGTGACCACGTTGTTGAATTCTATCGACCGTGGGGAGTGTGTTTTCCTTGGGGGAGATTTTAATTGTGCCCTCGAGACAAGAGATCGCTCTGGCGTTCAGCGTGACCCGGGAGCAGTGAAGACTTTGAGGGAGATGGTGGACTCTTTTGAGCTGGTAGATGCTTGGCGGAATTTCCATCCCGACTCTAACGCCTTCTCGTACAGGTTTGAGGGTGGTGGTTCCCGTATTGATCATTTATACGTGTCCAAGGCCTATGTCTCCTGTGTTTCGGCGGCCTCCATGCAGCCGGCGCCATGCTCGGACCATTGCCTGGTGCGAGTGGACTTTATCCCAGCGCGCACACGGGCAGGGTCCGCGTACTGGCATTTTAATAGCCAGCTGTTGGAGGATTGCCGATTCCGGGATTCATTCAGGCAGTTCTGGGCGAGGTGGAGAGAGAGGCAGGGGCGTTTCCTTTCCCTAAGGCAGAGGTGGGACGTGGGGAAGGTCTACGTCCGTCAGTTTTGCCAGGACTATGCGAGGGGGTCGACCAAGGGGCGGGAATCCGAGATCGGACGGCTTGATAGAGAGTTGCTCGACTCGGAGGCTCGTCTGGATCAGACTGGTGGGGCTTCGTGTGAGTGGGAGGAATACCAGGAGAAGAAGGGAGCACTGAGGGACTTGCAGCTTAGGAGGTCCCGGGGTGCGTATGTGAGGTCGCGGGTCCAGATGTTGCACGACCTGGACCGCGCCTCCCCCTTTTTCTTTTCTCTGGAGAAGGGGCGAGGAGCCCGCAGGCAGCTTGTAGAGTTGCTTGCGGATGATGGCTCCTCTGTCACAGATCCAGAGAGCATTGGTGCCTCAGTTCGGTCGTTCTACAGGACTCTGTTCTCGGCTGGCACATCGAGTGGGGAGGCGAAAGAAGTCCTGTGGGAGGGCTTACCCGCTGTTTGCAATGATGTGGCTGAACACCTGGATGATCCCCTAACTCTGGAGGAGTTGACTGTTGCCCTGCACCAGCTCAGGAGGGGCAAGTCTCCAGGGCTGGATGGGCTGACTGTGGAGTACCTTAGAGCCTTCTGGGATGTCCTGGGGGGCGACTATATGAAGGTCCTGGGGGAGAGCCTGGCGACCGGGAAGATGCCTTTCTCTTGGCGCAGGGCAGTTGTTGTCCTGTTGCCCAAGAAGGGCGATCTTCGCCTTTTGAAGAACTGGCGCCCGGTCTCTCTCCTCAGCACGGACTATAAAGTCTTTGCACGGGCATTGGCGAATCGCCTGGGTCCCGTGCTGTCCCAGGTGATCCACCCTGACCAGTCGTACACAGTCCCGGGCCGGTCCATCCAGGACAATATCCATCTGCTCCGAGACCTGATCCATCTGTCCCAGGGGGCTGGTCAGTCGGTCGCCTTTCTCTCCCTCGACCAGGAGAAGGCGTTTGACAGGGTGGAGCACGACTACCTTCTTGGGACTCTGCAGGTGTTCGGATTTGGACCGCATTTTGTGGCCTGGGTCCGACTTATATACTGCTGCAGAATGCCTTGTTAAGGTCAACGGCTCTTTGTTGGCCCCCATTCCCTATGGGAGGGGGGTTCGTCAGGGATGTCCCATGTCCGGCCAGCTGTATTCCATCTGTGTCGAGCCTTTCCTGTGCCTTCTCCGGAGGCGGTTGACAGGCCTGGCTTTACCGGGGCCGGGGATGGAGGTGGTTCTCTCGGCCTACGCCGATGATGTCCTTCTGATGTTCACCGACCCTGTTGACCTGCGGAGGATGCGTGAGTGCCAGCAGGTTTTCTCGGCTGCATCTTCCGCCAGGATCAACTGGGGCAAGTGTTCTGGTCTCTTGATGGGTGGGTGGCAGGTGGACTCCCTGCCGGAGGAGATGGCAGGTTTTGCGTGGAGTACCACGCACCTCCTCTATCTGGGGGTCTACCTGAGTCCCGCTGAGGAGGGGTGGCCGGCGAACTGGCAGGAGCTGGAGGCGAAAGTGGTCGCCCGGCTGGGACGTTGGTCAGGCCTACTTGGTGTGCTCTCTTACCGGGGAAGGGCTGTAGTTATAAACCAGCTGGTGGCCTCTCTGCTGTGGTACCGGATGGCCACTATGGTCCCATCCTCTTATTTTATAACCATGTTACAGAGGAGATTGGTCAACTTCTTCTGGGGGGAGAGGAACCACTGGGTCTCTGCTGGGGTTCTGAGTCTCCCATTGGAGGAGGGTGGTCAGGCGCTGGTCTGTATTCGTACCCAGGTGGCGGCTCTCCGACTCAGGACCCTGCGGAGGTACGTCTACTCGGACTACCCTCCTAAATGGCACGTGCTGGCGACGTACTTTTTCCGTCAGGGGCGGTGCCTTCAGGAGGGCTCCCGGCTCCCGGTAGCGGGCATGAGTCGACGCGCTTGGCGGGAGTTGCCTGGCTTTTACCGTGAACTCCTGAAGGCCAGGAATTTGGTCACCTTCAGCCAGGGCCCTGCTCCTCAGGGAGAGGGGGTGTCGTGGCTGTGACGGTGGGTGTCAAGGAGAGGCGTGTGCATGGAGCGATTCCGGACGAGCTTACCCCCGCTCAGTCGGAATTGTTCATAGGGCCCATGGCCCGGGACCCTCCCCGAGAGCCGGCCCCATGCAACATGAGCCGCCTTTCTGAGATGCCCAGTGTGCCATTCCGTGGCGCGGAGAGGCGTGTACTGTACAGGCTGCTCTTGCACACTCTCCACTTCCTCGCCCTCGTCTTCCGTCCAGACACACCCTAGCGGTCCGTGTTACCACCTGACGAGGGGAGCGGTCCCCAGTGGAGGTCTCTACAAGGGAGTCCTCCCCCTTTACATCGGGGACCTGGGGTGGAGAGTTTTGCACAAAGCCGTGGCCTGTAATAGGTACTTGAGCCGGTTCACGGACTCTTCCCCTGCGTGTCATTTCTGCGGTGAGGAAGAGACCGTGTTCCACGTGTATATAGAGTGCGAGAGGTTGCAGCCCCTGTTCGAGTATCTGAAAGGGCTGCTCCTCAAGTTTTGGCTACATTTTAGTCCAACGCTATTAATCTATGGGCACCCGGTACAGAGGGGGGAGGGCCGGGAGGGAGGAGGGGGTCTCCTTGTCGGACTGCTCCTGGGCCTGGCCAAGATGGCCATTCGCGGGTCCAGGCAGCGGGCGGTCGATGGCCACACAGCGGTCGGCTGCCTGCCCCTTTTCCGGGGTTACGTCTGTGCCCACGTGTCCCTAGAGAGGGAACACGCAGTGTCCACGGGGACTGTGGAGGCCTTCTGTGAACGCTGGTCACCGCAGGAGGTTGAATATATTATAGATAAAAATGTTAATATTTTAATTTGATAGTTTTGTGTAAATGTTTTTTAAATTGTGTGAGCTTTCTACCCTTCCTTGTAAATTGTACATTTGTTTAAAAATCTAATAAAAAAACATTTACGGAAAGAAAAAAAAGGAGAAAAAAAAAGAAAAAAAATAGAGCAGTAAATCGTATAAACATTTAATTTTCTGTGGACCCTCCTTTGTTTTGACCCTTCTTTAATCTTTATCATATGCAGTGGGTCACGGACATGAGGTGTTAAGGGCCTGTCCCACTTACGTGTCCTTGGCACGCAAATTACGCGAGATTCAGGCGCACGGGCATCGTATGGCCGCGCGGGGCCGGTCCCAGTGAGAAGCACGGAGGGGTATGGAGTTGTGCGCGACATCACGCGGGACTCCGCAAACGATCGCCGAACTAGGCCTGGGGTTCACGGCCGTTGCGGTCCGGATCCACCCACACTTCTACTCCCAGAGCGGGGCCAGGTGAGGAGCTGTTCTGCTGGCGGGGAGGATTTGATGAACTTTTCGGAAGGTTTTGTTTGGCGGGGAGAAACAAAAGCAGTCAGACTTTCCAGTTCAGAGCTATGTCGATCTGCAGAGACTTTCTTTGTTCAAAGATTCCTCTAATTAGTGAGGATTTGTCCGTGTATCTGGAAAGTCGTAGGAGCGGCAGTGGCTGGCGGAAGGCCAAGTTACACTTGAACTAGTGGGAGCTGAGACTGGAGCGGTGTTTGTGGTCAGTAACATCGGAAAGCTCCCTCCTACACCGACTTGCCCGGTCCAGGTGGGCTGGGTAAGAACGGCAACAGTGCCTTGGATTTCGTTGAAGCCCGGGGAGGCGACGGAGACCTGGGGATGAAGCCTCTGGAAGCTCCATTTTTGACGACGGGGAGGATTGGCACGGACATTCCTATCTTATCAGGAGGAGACTGCTTCTGTTGCTTGCCAAGAAAGCCTTCACAAGACTATTTAACTGCTGCAAAAGAGTGGAGGTGCAGCAACAGCAGAAAGACTGCTTTGATTTTACTTCGGAGTCACGTGAGTGACTACGTGAAGAACCCGCTCAGTGCGCAGGCGCGGCATTACGCCAGCAGTGAAGGCGCTCCGGCTGCATTTTGAAAAAACGGACCGTTGGGTGAGTATATTCAACTAGTCTAACGGAGAAAGAGAGTGTGGGTGTTCTTAGCAAATAAGTACACTCAAGAGAAGACTCTCCAAAAGAACTGCCCCAGCTCAACTCCACCAGAGGAGCGGTTAATCTCAGGGGGGCAGCAACAGGCGGCAGGACCGCTCATAGAGCGCTCCGCTATCCCCGAGACCGAGCCGAGCCCAGTCCCGCTAATGCCTGCACAGCGGACAGGGAGGAAAGCCATGAGAGCAACCGGCCGGTAATTTCTGATTCGTCGGATGGGGACATGTCTTCACCTACACGGAGGAGAGACAGCCGCCAGAGTTTACAACAGCTCTTGGAGCAGATGCTCCAGCGGGATACGCAGAAGGAGCGTTCTCGCGGAGGTAGGTCAGGCACCTCCTCCACAGTGTCTTGTGCACTGCCCTCTGCTCCCTCATTACTGGAGGCTAGCATTGGTGACCAGGGTTGGGCTGGTCTGGAACAGGGGCTGGCGGAAGAATTCGGCAGTATGCAAGGGGTGCAGGAGCAGGAAGAGCTGCTGGGTGTAGTGGACCGCTATGTAGCAACCCCACGTGCTGGAAGACCGCTGGAACCAAAAATGGCGGCCAGCATCAATCATCTGTCAAATAAGCCCTTGCAGGAGAAGGTACTTCTTGAGGCGCTTGAATTTTACACAGCACCAGGGAACTGTGAGGCCCTCAGAGTGAAGACTGTGAACAGCCAGATCTGGGGGCACGTGAGGTCAAACATGCGTAACCATGAAATCAAGCTACAGCGGATCCTAAGGCTCCTGACGTCGGCCATTACAGCCTTTGCTCGTTCTGTGCAAAGTACGGAGATGGATACGTGCCAGCAGGATGTGCTGGCACTGATGTGCAACACACAATTTGAGATAAACAATTTCCGGCGGGGAAACATAAGACCTGCCCTCAATCCCAAATTTGCTGGGTTGTGCAGAGCCCCAGCTGCAGAGACGGACGCTCTGTTATTTGGGAAAGACCTCAACAAAAAACTGAGGGACATGGAGGAAGCAGCGAAATCTTTCGGCCTCATGAGGGCAGGCCCTGGGACGAGCAAACCAAGAGCTACAATACCCAAGCGGCAGCACCCCATGGCATCCACCAGTCGACGTCCTCAATATGGGACTGGTGAAAGCTCGGGGACGGCATTTTATCCCCAAAGATCTTTTTTAGATCAGGGCCCACAGCGGACCCCATGGAAAATGCGCCACCCCCCAATATCGCCAGCACGTCAGACAAGCAAAACCTACAAAAACATCAGGAAACAAAAGAAACACCAATGAACATGGAGGTAGGTGGGTCTGGTTCCTGCCAGCATATAGAGAATAAGGGTGCTTTATTAACAGAGGGGAGATTACACTGGTTTAAAGAAGCATGGGTTACTGTCACGTGTGACAAGTATATACTCAACAGCATTAGTGGAGAGGTCATCCAAAAGACCAAACATGAACCTTTGGAATTTGTATCAAATAAAACCAAAAAAGATGGTGGATGTCTCATCATCATTGACTTAACATCACTAAATAAGTTTGTTGCGTATATACATTTCAAAATGGAGACATTTGTTACTGCCAAACAACTGATTTCAAAGGATACTTCATGGCAAGCATTGATCTTAAAGATGCTTACTATCTTATACCCATACACAAGGATCATTGCAGATACCTAAAATGTATCTGGTTGGGGCAGCTGAGGCAGTACAAAGCATTGCCCAATGGGCTAACCAGCCCCAAGATTATTCATCAAAATATTGAAAATAGCCATGGCAAGACTAAGAAACAAAAACATATTGTCATGGCATACCTGGATGATATTCAGATAGTAGGGAAAACGATGGAATTGGCTGTGGCAGCAGTATCAGCTACAAAACAGCTCCTCGAAACTCTGGGGTTCGTCCTACATCCAGATAAATCTAAGTTGAAGCCATCCACTATTATGGACTAACTGGGCTTCACAATTAACTCAGTCCATATGACTGTTACCTTGCCAAAAGGAAAAAAATAAATAAAAAAATGGTTGCATTAGCACAATCATGCAACTATTTAATGGTCAACAAACGACCAACTATTCGACAAGTCCCAAGAGTGATTGGGAAAATGGTAGCAGCATTTCCAGCTACACAATGCGGACCTTTGCACTATCAAAATTTACAAACAGCAAAGGTACAGGCACTAAAACGACATACAGGTGACGATGTTCGTGTCATGTAATTACCCACTGAAGCAATATCAGCTACATTGGTGGGCAGAAAATGTTTGGCATAGTTTCAGCTCTATCATCATCACTAACCTTACTTTAGTTCTTCAAACAGATGCCAGTGTTCAAGGCTGGGGAGCAACTAACTCCATATCCAGCACAGGTGGTAGATGGACTAACCTAGAGTCATCATTACTACTGACACTGGGCATTAACTATCTAGAGATGTTGGGCGCCTTTTATGGGTTAAAAGCATATGTATCTAATATGCAGCACTTGCATGTACGGTTACAGATTGATAATACTATGGTGGTGGCTTATATTAACCATATGGGCGGCATAAAATCATTATCATGCGACAAATTGGTCAACGTGATTTGGCTATGGTGTGTCGAAAGACATATTTGGCTATCAGCTACTTATCTACCAGGTAAGCTAAACACAGTGGCAGACACCAGGTCACGCAAATTCAATGATAACATCGAATGGATGTTAAACCCTAAAGTATTTGCTAAAGTTGTTAAGCAGTATGGAACGCCAGATATCGATGTATTTGCATCAAGACGAAATCACCAGTTACCTATATATGTCGCTTGGGAACCAGACCCAGAGGCAGCAGCGATAGATGCCTTCACGCTGGATTGGGGAAATGTCTTTTTCTATGCTTTCCCTCCCTTCTGCCTCATCAGTCGGGTACTTCGCAAAATACAGATGGACTCTGCTTCTGGAATTTTGATGGTGCCCGACTGGCCTACACAGCCATGGTTCCCGGTTCTACATGACATGGTGGTTGAGTCACCAATGGTCTTTCCCAGTGATCCAGGATTATTAACTCACCCAGTATCAGGCATAAGCCACCCATGCCATGAGAAAATTAAACTCCTGGGTTGCAGGTTTTGAATAGACCTTACCTGGAACTGGGATTGTCCGAACGTACCATCACCACCATGTCAGCATCCCTTTGAACATCCACCAAGAGGCAGTACTTAATCAGCATAAGAAAATGGGAGAAGTACTGCCAGGAAACAGGGACAACGTATGCAACAGCCACAGCCACCAACGTACTGGAAATTCCTGGCCCATCTACACCATGATGAAGGGATCAGTTACAGTGCCATCAACACAGCGCGAAGTGCTCTTTCTGCTTATCTCAAATCAGCAGGACAACAGGCAATGGGATCCCATCCACTGGTGGTAAAACTGATGAAGGGCATTTATGATATCAAGCCCCTAAACCCAGGTATACCCATATTTGGGATATCAGTGTGGTCCTGACATACCTCAGGGAATGGCCACCAGCCAGATCCCTCAGCCTCGAGCAATCTACACTAAAGACGCTCATGTTGATGGCACTCGTATCCGCTCAGAGGGTCCAGTCACTACACAAGTTAAGGCTGGACAACATGGTGACCACCCCAGATCAGATCACATTCATCATACAGGGTCTGGTGAAGCAAAGCAGGCCAGGAACAGCTAATCCACTGGTGGTATTCCGGGCCTACCCACAAGAGCCACGGTTGTGTGTCGTGACCCATCTACAACATTACATAGACACAACCCACAATATCAGAGGGAGTGAAAAAGCCTTATGGGTCAGCCACAAGTAACCTCATGGCCGGGTAACGAGCCAAGCCATTTCAAGATGGCTCAAACAGGTACTGAAGGCTGCCGGAATAGATACTAATACATTTAAATCTCATTCCACTAGGGCAGCATCTACATCAACGGCCGACAGAATGGACGTACCGGTTGACCATATTCTGAATACAGCAGGATGGTCGAGGGAAACGACATTCATGTGGCGGCTCCCAAGGGTCGTGCCATCATAGGGTCGAACCCCTCGGCACAGGAGTGGTTCAGTCCGGAGGCGGCCCTTAGCCGGAGGCTTTAAAGGCAGGGGTTTTGGGTGCCATCTTCCTCTCGTTTGGTCTTCCCTAGAGCTGGGAGGATATTAATAAACAGTGCTTCTCAAAACACGACTTCGTGCTTTCTTCTGAGACCCACGCACTACATTGGTGACCCCCGACGCTCCATTGGCGTCATGATGGAGAGAAGACAAAGCCCTACCTCCTCACAGGCTGGCCCGGCCCTGTCTCTGGACGCGGTCTCCGTTAAACTGCCCAACTTCTGGACCACCCGGCCGCTCATCTGGTTCCAGCAGGCGGAGGCCCAGTTCAACCTGCGGGGCATCACGGTCGATGCCACCCGCTTCTATTACCTGGTGGGAGCCCTCGACCAGGATGCGGTTGAAGAGGTAACGGACTTCCTCGCAGACCCCCCGAACGATGATAAGTACCTCGGCCTGAAAGAGCTCCTGCTCCAGATTTACGGACTGGGTAGGATGGAGCGGGCAAGTAGGATCCTGCATATGGGGGGCCTGGGCGACCGACGGCCATCTACGCTCCTAAAGGAGATGGTGGCGTTACTTGACGGGCACACGCCGTGCCTCCTGTTCGAGTATACTTACCTGCATCTGCTGCCGGCCTACATTCGGTTGCAGCTTACCGACGTCTCGTTTGCCGACCTTCGGGCCCTCGGGAGGCGCGCCGACGCCCTGTGGATGGCGCGCCCTGATGACATCAGCGCGCTGGGCGTCAGCAGAGACGGGGTCGCGCTGAGGTCGACGCGCCCTGATGACGTCAACGCGCTGGCCGTCAGCAGGCACGCCGATGACGTCACCCCAGCAGCTCCCGATTTCCTCCGGTGGGGCGGGGGAGCGGTGGAAGGAGTGACAGCTCCAGCCCGACGGCCCGTACGATCACCCCCAGCGGCAGTGAGGCGTACTGCACCTGCAGTCCAGCGTCAGCAGGCTGCAGGCACCACCAGCAGGAGCAGGCAAGCTCCAAGTAGCACCAACACGAAGAACTGGTGCTACTACCATCAGCTCTGGGGTGCTGCAGCACGACAATGCCGCCAGCCGTGCATGTTCCCGGGAAACTCCTGGGCCGGCTGCCAATAGTCCCCACGGCGGCCGGCCAAATTCACCGCCTTTTCGCCTGGGATCGGCGCTCCGGGACCCGCTTCCTCGTGGATACTGGAGCGGAGCTCAGCGTCCTGCCCCCTTCGCTGGCCGACATTCGTTCCGGTAAGCAGGGGCCCGTCCTCACCGCGGCAAACGGCAGCCCCATTCGCACATATGGACTGCGCATGGTACCCATCGTGCTCGGCTCCTGTCATTTCTCGTGGCTGTTCACCATCGCCGATGTCTCCCAACCATTGCTCGGGGCCGATTTCCTCCGGGCGCATTCCCTCATGGTGGACGTCGGGCGTCAGCGTTTGATCAACGCCACTACGATGGAGCCGATCACGTTGCGTGTGGATCAACCGGTGGGACGGCCACTGGCGTCCGTGGACTCCCGATTCTCACGGATCTTGGCTGCGTTCCCGGACATTCTCCACGCGCAGTTTCAATCAACAACCCCCAGCCACGGGGTGTTGCATTATATCCCCACTACCGGCCCACCACTCCATGCACGAGCACGGCGACTACCGCCAGATAAACTGTGTCTGGCACGGCGGGAATTCCGCACGATGGAGGCCTTAGGGATCGTCCGCCCTTCAAGCAGCCCTTGGGCGTCCCCACTCCACATGGTCCCCAAGTCAAGCGGGGGCTGGCGACCTTGTGGGGATTACCGACGGCTGAACGCTGCAACAACAGCGGATCGATACCCCGTACCCCACATCCAGGACTTCACGGCCCATTTGGCTGGGGCCACAATATTTTCCAAAGTGGATCTGGTACGGGGTTATAATCAGATCCCGGTTCACCCGGATGACGTGCCGAAGACGGCGATCATCACGCCATTCGGGCTTTACGAGTTTACTCGCATGCCGTTCGGCCTCAAAAACGCTGCACAGGCCTTTCAGCGCCTCATGGATGGGGTTTGTCGCGGCCTCGATTTCGTGTTCGTGTACCTGGACGACATCCTGGTGGCCAGCCGCTCGCAACAGGAACACTGCGCTCACCTTCGGCAGCTCTGTCAGCGGCTCAGCGAGCATGGTTTGGCCATCAACCTGGACAAGTGCCGTTTTGGGGTGAGCGAAATTGACTTCCTCGGCCACCGCGTGACTGCGCAAGGCGCGGTTCCCCTGACTGACAGGGTCGACGCCATCCGTCGGTTTCCCCGCCCACGCACGGTGCGTGGCCTGCAGGAATTTGTCGGCATGGTGGCATTTTACCATCGTTTCGTGCCATCCGCGGCCCACATCATGCGGCCCCTGTATCAACTTCTGGCGGGTGGGCAGCACAAGAGCGTGGAGTGGACCCACGAGGCGGAGGCAGCTTTCGACGGCGCGAAGGAGGCCCTTGCTCGGGCCGTACTGCTGGTACACCCGCGGGGAGATGCCCCGACTGCTCTCACGGTGGATGCCTCGGAGTCGGCAGTTGGTGCTGTGCTGGAGCAGCTGACGGACGGAGGTTGGCGGCCCCTGGCCTTCTTCAGTCGGCACCTCAACCGTGCGCAGACCAAGTACAGCGCGTTCGATCGTGAGCTCCTGGCTCTGTACTTGGCAGTGCGCCATTTTCGTTACTTCTTGGAGGGCCGCCCATTCACCGCCTACACCGACCATAAGCCGCTCACTTTCGCCCTGCAGAAGGTTTCCGATCCCTGGTCCGCACGACAGCAGCGGCAATTGGCCTACATATCGGAGTACACGACATCCATCTGCTACATCAAGGGGAAAGAGAACCTGGTGGCTGACGCATTGTCCCGGCCCGCTATCAACGCCGTGTTCGAGGTGGCGCCCGGAATGGACTATTCTGCTCTGGCGGCGGCACAGCTCACGGACGATGAGGTGCCCGCCTACCGGACTGCCATCTCCGGCCTCCGCCTTGAGGATGTCCCTCTCGGCCCTGGGGGAGTGACAATCCTGTGCGATGTGTCGTCCCATCGTCCCTGCCACCTGGCGCCGGAGGGTGTTCGAGGTGATCCACGGACTGTCTCACCCATCAATCCGGGCGACAACGGCACTAGTGGCTGCTCGTTTCATGTGGCACGGTCTGCGCAAGCAGGTTGGCCATTGGGCTCGCACCTGCATTCCGTGCCAGACGGCAAAGATCCAGCGCCATGTCCGTGCGCCTCTCCAGGAGTTTGGTCTACCTCACCGGCGGTTCGACCATCTCCACATAGACATTGTAGGCCCTCTCCCGCCATCCCGGGGCATCACCCACCTTCTCACAATGGTGGACCGCTTCACGCGGTGGCCGGAGGCCATTCCGTTGACTGATACTTCAACGGTTACGTGTGCTTGTGCGTTGTCCGCGCACTGGATTGCCCGCTTCGGGGTGCCAGCGCACATCTCCTCAGACCGGGGGCCACAGTTCACCTCCGAGCTGTGGTCAGCCATGGCTCAATTGCTGGGGGTGCGGCTACACCACACCACGGCTTACCACCCGCAAGCTAACGGTCTGGTGGAGAGATTCCACCGGCAGCTGAAGGCAGCACTGAAGGCACGACTCTCCGGCCCAGACTGGATGGACGAGTTGCCGTGGGTGATGCTGGGCATCCGGACCGCTCCCAAAGAGGACTTGGCCTCATCATCGGCGGAGCTCGTTTACGGGTCACCACTCACGGTGCCCGGGGAGTTCGTGCCGTCGGTGCCGGGGCAGCAGGGAACGCCCTCATCCACCCTAAAGCGCCTTCGCGAGCAAGTTGGCAGGCTCGCACCCGTCCCGACGTCCCGCCATGGGACATTTCGCCCACACGTGCCATCAGCCCTCAGGGACTGCCCGTACGTCTTCCTGCGCCGTGATGCCCACCGGACGCCACTCCAGAGGCCGTACGAGGGCCCGTTCCGAGTGCTGGAACACGGGCAGTCGACTTTTGTCCTGGACATGGGGGGCCGGCCGGAGGCAGTGTCGATTGACCGTTTGAAGCCGGCACACCTGGACATTGACCAGCCGGTGCTGGTTGCCCAACCTCGGCCTCGAGGGCGCCCCCCTTCACGGCTCCCTCCGCCTGTCACTCCACCTGTCCTACCGCCGGTCCCTCGTCCTGTCCCTCCACCTATACCTCCGCAAGCCCCACTAGCGGTTAACTTCCGCACGCGGGCCGGCCGGGTCGTTCGCCCGCCGGTGCGTTTCGTGCCTCTGGTTCTGGGGGGGGGTCCTGTGGCGGCTCCCAAGGGTCGTGCCATCATAGGGTCGAACCCCTCGGCACAGGAGTGGTTCAGTCCGGAGGCGGCCCTTAGCCGGAGGCTTTAAAGGCAGGGGTTTTGGGTGCCATCTTCCTCTCGTTTGGTCTTCCCTAGAGCTGGGAGGATATTAATAAACAGTGCTTCTCAAAACACGACTTCGTGCTTTCTTCTGAGACCCACGCGCTACATTCAGAACTTTTATAATAAGCCGTTGATGAAACTTGATTTATTTGCAGAGAAAATATTACAAGCTGCAAATATTTAATTTAAGCCCGGGGGAGCACTTTAATTTTGTTATTGTTAATAAATACCTTTTTTGTTTCTTGAGAAACAGATTCATTGGTTGATTACGATAACACTTCCTCCCTCAAGAACTTTCGGCAGTGAGTGAAATAAAACTGTTACACGGTTTGAAATCACAGAGCTTTGAAATCTTCACGTAGTCACTCACGTGACTCCGAAGTAAAATAGTAAGATTAAACGAGAACTTACCAGTTTGAAGTTTGATCTGTATTTTATGAGGAGTTACGATGAGGGATTACGTGCCCTCCGCTCCCACCCTCATTATATGGATCAAACTAATAAATTGATGTCTCCTTTTCTTTACTATGTTTACTTCAAATACTTGTGTCTATCTGTGATTCCACACCGCTGCTTGGAAGTATGCCGCGCCTGCGCACTGAGCGGGTTCTTCACGTAATCCCTCATCGTAACTCCTCATAAAATACAGATCAAACTTCAAACTGGTAAGTTCTCGTTTAATCTTACTATTATAAAGTACTGGTACTTTGTGTGTTGTGCCACGCCCTAAAGATGGCGGCCCCTCAGAGTTATGCAGCTGTCGCACGGTCGGCAGTCTCCGAGACTGAGGGCCACGAGTTGATGGGGCGCACATATGGTGTAAAAATGTACATGCAGAGCAACCTGCCCTTAAAGGCCTTTTCTAGATGCGCTGGGTGAGACTGTTGGCAAGAAAGCCATAGTCTCGGGCGCGGTGGTCATTGGGAAGGTTGTGGTTCTACTAAAGACTGAACAGGCAGTGGCTCTGGCTCTGGAAAGGGGGGTAACAGCAGGGGGGATTTTCGCGGCGGTGGACCCATGGGGGGGTCCTGTTTTGCCGGTCATTCTGTCCAACGTTCCCACTTTTGTTCCGGATGCGCTCCTGCTCCCACATGTAAGGAAGCTGGGGGGGGGGGTGCGGTCAGGGCTCACCAAACTGTTGTACAGGTTTGACGATCCTGAGATGCAGCATATATATACGTTCAAGCGTCGCGTGTATATACAGTTGGCACAGGGGATGGACACGGAGGGGAGTTTTGAGGTGGAGGTGGATGATTTCTCCTATCGCGTGTTCTGGAATGCGGGCCAAGTTCGTTGTCACGCTTGCAAAAAGGTTGGGCATTTTCGCAAGAATTGTCCGAGGACAATTCCACCACGATGGCCCGGGAAAGCATTACTGGCCCATCTGGGGCTGCTGGTTTTACCACGGTGGCCCGTGAAGGCTTTACTCCCCTACACCCAACCCCTATCCCCCCACCACCCCCATGTCCCGTACCTTTGGCGGTGGATGCCGGAGAAGTGCGTGGGGTGGAGGGGAAGGTTTGGGAGCATCAGAAGAGGAGGAAAGTCAAGAAAAAGAAGAAACATCTCCAGGCAGGTCCCCTAGAAGATGATCACCTCCAAGCGGGACCCCAGGCAGCAGATAATTTCGTGCTCGCCTCTGAGATAGACGGTAGTGCGGAGGTAGAGGCTTCTGCAATGGAGCTCACCGTACCACCGCACGCACGCCAGTGGTTGGAAGAGGAGGAGGCATGGGTCCTCCGATACAGAGAAGGGCCCTGAAGTTCAGGGGCAACCTGAAGGGGAGTTTTCCCCTCCTGTTGAGGTGGAGTACCCAGGGCACGTTTCCTCTGAGGGGGAGGATGCCTCTGTAGGTCTGGGACCACCTGAGAGTGGCGATATATTACTCTTGGGGGCTGTTCCCCCAGAAAACACGTCTGCTAGCTTAGTGGATGACCAGGGGCAGCCTGAAGGGGGGGACTTGGTGAGGGGGTGGGTCCCCAACATGAGCTCCCCGTTGAGGCTACAAGCCCAGTTGAGGTGTGTGATGCCCCACTGGTTGAGGGACCAGGGGAGACTCCAGTAACATCGGCCCTTGAGGGCCACAGTGGGGTGATTCACCTGGTGGTGGGGGACGGGGACTCTCTGGGTGATGGTGCAGGGGCGGATACCATGGGTGCGGAGGAGGGCAAGATCGTTTTGGATCGTGTTCTTAGGTCGGACTCCAGACAGACCCGCTTACAGCAAGGCCCGGAGACTTGCTCTGACTTCACTGTTCCCAATCCGGTTACAGAGGGCGATGGGAGCGTGCAGGAGACTGGCCAATTGTCAGATAGCTTGCCGCGGTCAGAGGCACTGGTACCTGCCCCTGTCACTGATCCTGGGGGTGGGATGGTGACAGAGGAGGGACTGTGTGATGTGGCTGGAATGCCCACCTCACAGGGAGGGGTGAGCGAGGCGGCTGAGAGTAGTAACCTTCCGGACTCGGGCTCGGACATTGAGTGCAAGGAGGAAGGGTACGCGGAGTCCGTTGACAGTGAGTTGACGGACTGCTCCAACCGCGGCCCCGTGTCTCGACTTGTCGAAGTCTGGGAACTTCGGAAGTTCTTAAAGGACACTAGAGGGAGTAGGAACAAGGTGGATTTGGCTGTCGACCGCTGGTCGGACCTGAGGGCGCCCATGCAGTCCATTCATGCCATCCTTCAGAACAAGGGAATGAGGTGGGGTTAATAAAAAATGAGAGGCGCCAGTTCCAAGAGCTTTTTAAGGCCCTAAAGCGAGAAGAAGTCTAGGGGCGACTCCAATCCTTCACCGGGGGCGGGTAAAAGATCTAGTGTACTTTCAAGATGAAGCTCACTATAGCCAGCCTGAATATCAATGGGGGCAGGGGGTCTCTCCGTAGGTTTCACCATCTCTCAGTGCTCAGGGACGGGAGGTATGCGGTGAGCTTCCTGCAGGAAACACACACTGTGGCTAGTGATGAACCCACCTGGCTCCTGGAGTGGGAAGGGGGGGTCTACATGAGTCATCTCAGCTCCAAATCGAGTGGAGTAGCCTTCCTGTTGGCCCCGTCTTTCCAGCCGGAGATCCTCAAAGTGCAGGAGGTTGTACCAGGCCGTTTGCTGTATCTGGCCGTGCGCTTGGATGGCGTGCCATTACACTTCGTTAATGTGTACGCCCCCAAGATCGGCGCAATGCAGACGCGCTTAACAAGGGAAGTGACCACGTTGTTGAATACTATCGACCGTGGGGAATGTGTTTTCCTTGGGGGAGATTATAATTGTGCCCTCGAGACAAGAGATCGCTCTGGCGTTCAGCGTGACCCGGGAGCATTAAAGACTTTGAGGGAGATGGTGGACTCTTTTGAACTGGTAGATGCTTGGCGGAATTTCCATCCTGACTCTAACGCCTTCTCGTACAGGTTTGAGGGTGGTGGTTCCCGTATTGATCATTTATACGTGTCCAAGGCCTATGTCTCCTGTGTTTCGGCGGCCTCCATGTGGCCGGCGCCATGCTCGGACCATTGCCTGGTGCGAGTGGATTTTATCCCGACACGTACACGGGCTGGGTCCGCGTACTGGCATTTTAATAGCCAGCTGTTGGAGGATCGCCGATTCCGGGATTCATTCAGGCAGTTCTGGGCGAGGTGTAAGGTGTGAAAACGAGACTTCAAAGGGGATGGTGTTCAAGGAAAATGTAGAGGCAGGGGCATTTCCTTTCCCTAAGGCAGTGGTGGGATGTGGGGAAGGCCTACGTCCGTCTGTTTTGCCAAGACTACGATCGGACGGCTTGAGAGAGAGTTGCTCGACTCGGAGGCTCGTCTGGATCAGACTGGTGGGGCTTCGTGTGAGTGGGAGGAATACCAGGAGAAGAATGGAGCACTGAGGGACTTGCATCTTAGGAGGTCCCGGGGTGCGTATGTGAGGTCGCGGGTCCAGATGTTGCACGACCTGGACTGCGCCTCCACCACGATGGCCCGGGAAAGCATTACTGGCCCATCTGGGGCTGCTGGTTTTACCACGGTGGCCCGTGAAGGCTTTACTCCCCTACACCCAACCCCTATCCCCCCACCACCCCCATGTCCCGTACCTTTGGCGGTGGATGCCGGAGAAGTGCGTGGGGTGGAGGGGAAGGTTTGGGAGCATCAGAAGAGGAGGAAAGTCAAGAAAAAGAAGAAACATCTCCAGGCAGGTCCCCTAGAAGATGATCACCTCCAAGCGGGACCCCAGGCAGCAGATAATTTCGTGCTCGCCTCTGAGATAGACGGTAGTGCGGAGGTAGAGGCTTCTGCAATGGAGCTCACCGTACCACCGCACGCACGCCAGTGGTTGGAAGAGGAGGAGGCATGGGTCCTCCGATACAGAGAAGGGCCCTGAAGTTCAGGGGCAACCTGAAGGGGAGTTTTCCCCTCCTGTTGAGGTGGAGTACCCAGGGCACGTTTCCTCTGAGGGGGAGGATGCCTCTGTAGGTCTGGGACCACCTGAGAGTGGCGATATATTACTCTTGGGGGCTGTTCCCCCAGAAAACACGTCTGCTAGCTTAGTGGATGACCAGGGGCAGCCTGAAGGGGGGGACTTGGTGAGGGGGTGGGTCCCCAACATGAGCTCCCCGTTGAGGCTACAAGCCCAGTTGAGGTGTGTGATGCCCCACTGGTTGAGGGACCAGGGGAGACTCCAGTAACATCGGCCCTTGAGGGCCACAGTGGGGTGATTCACCTGGTGGTGGGGGACGGGGACTCTCTGGGTGATGGTGCAGGGGCGGATACCATGGGTGCGGAGGAGGGCAAGATCGTTTTGGATCGTGTTCTTAGGTCGGACTCCAGACAGACCCGCTTACAGCAAGGCCCGGAGACTTGCTCTGACTTCACTGTTCCCAATCCGGTTACAGAGGGCGATGGGAGCGTGCAGGAGACTGGCCAATTGTCAGATAGCTTGCCGCGGTCAGAGGCACTGGTACCTGCCCCTGTCACTGATCCTGGGGGTGGGATGGTGACAGAGGAGGGACTGTGTGATGTGGCTGGAATGCCCACCTCACAGGGAGGGGTGAGCGAGGCGGCTGAGAGTAGTAACCTTCCGGACTCGGGCTCGGACATTGAGTGCAAGGAGGAAGGGTACGCGGAGTCCGTTGACAGTGAGTTGACGGACTGCTCCAACCGCGGCCCCGTGTCTCGACTTGTCGAAGTCTGGGAACTTCGGAAGTTCTTAAAGGACACTAGAGGGAGTAGGAACAAGGTGGATTTGGCTGTCGACCGCTGGTCGGACCTGAGGGCGCCCATGCAGTCCATTCATGCCATCCTTCAGAACAAGGGAATGAGGTGGGGTTAATAAAAAATGAGAGGCGCCAGTTCCAAGAGCTTTTTAAGGCCCTAAAGCGAGAAGAAGTCTAGGGGCGACTCCAATCCTTCACCGGGGGCGGGTAAAAGATCTAGTGTACTTTCAAGATGAAGCTCACTATAGCCAGCCTGAATATCAATGGGGGCAGGGGGTCTCTCCGTAGGTTTCACCATCTCTCAGTGCTCAGGGACGGGAGGTATGCGGTGAGCTTCCTGCAGGAAACACACACTGTGGCTAGTGATGAACCCACCTGGCTCCTGGAGTGGGAAGGGGGGGTCTACATGAGTCATCTCAGCTCCAAATCGAGTGGAGTAGCCTTCCTGTTGGCCCCGTCTTTCCAGCCGGAGATCCTCAAAGTGCAGGAGGTTGTACCAGGCCGTTTGCTGTATCTGGCCGTGCGCTTGGATGGCGTGCCATTACACTTCGTTAATGTGTACGCCCCCAAGATCGGCGCAATGCAGACGCGCTTAACAAGGGAAGTGACCACGTTGTTGAATACTATCGACCGTGGGGAATGTGTTTTCCTTGGGGGAGATTATAATTGTGCCCTCGAGACAAGAGATCGCTCTGGCGTTCAGCGTGACCCGGGAGCATTAAAGACTTTGAGGGAGATGGTGGACTCTTTTGAACTGGTAGATGCTTGGCGGAATTTCCATCCTGACTCTAACGCCTTCTCGTACAGGTTTGAGGGTGGTGGTTCCCGTATTGATCATTTATACGTGTCCAAGGCCTATGTCTCCTGTGTTTCGGCGGCCTCCATGTGGCCGGCGCCATGCTCGGACCATTGCCTGGTGCGAGTGGATTTTATCCCGACACGTACACGGGCTGGGTCCGCGTACTGGCATTTTAATAGCCAGCTGTTGGAGGATCGCCGATTCCGGGATTCATTCAGGCAGTTCTGGGCGAGGTGTAAGGTGTGAAAACGAGACTTCAAAGGGGATGGTGTTCAAGGAAAATGTAGAGGCAGGGGCATTTCCTTTCCCTAAGGCAGTGGTGGGATGTGGGGAAGGCCTACGTCCGTCTGTTTTGCCAAGACTACGATCGGACGGCTTGAGAGAGAGTTGCTCGACTCGGAGGCTCGTCTGGATCAGACTGGTGGGGCTTCGTGTGAGTGGGAGGAATACCAGGAGAAGAATGGAGCACTGAGGGACTTGCATCTTAGGAGGTCCCGGGGTGCGTATGTGAGGTCGCGGGTCCAGATGTTGCACGACCTGGACTGCGCCTCCCCCCTTTTCTTTTCTCTGGAGAAGGGGCGAGGAGCCCGCAGGCAGCTTGTAGAGTTGCTTGCGGATGATGGCTCCTCTGTCACAGATCCAGAGAGCATTAGTGCCTCAGTTCGGTCTTTCTACTGGACTCTGTTCTCGGCTGGCACATCGAGTGGGGAGGCGCAAGAAGTCCTGTGGGAGGGCTTACCCGCTGTGTGCAATGATGTGGCTGAACACCTGGATGATCCCCTAACTCTGGAGGAGTTGACTGTTGCCCTGCACCAGCTCAGGAGGGGCAAGTCTCCACGGCTGGATGGGCTGACTGTGGAGTACCTTAGAGCCTTCTGGGATGTCCTGGGGGGCGACTATATGAAGGTCCTGGGGGAGAGCCTGGCGACGGGGGAGACTGGCAGGGAGATCTGCAAAGGCTACTGGGGAGACTTTAAACTAGAATGGTTGGGGGGAGGGACTCAAATAGAGAAAGCTATTAGACAGTGTGTGAGGCAGGAGGCAGAGAAGGAAAGCACTCAGACCCAACATGTAGGGGGGAAAGAAGAAAACAATAATAAACAGAGAATAAGAGGTGGTGGGGTTCTTAAATGGGTGAGCAGAGAAACAGAGGGGTGTAAAATGCGGGCGGAAGCAATAGGTAGCAAGGTGAAAAGTAAAAGTGGCAGCCAGACAAATCCAGGGCAAAAATCAAAAAGGGCCACTTTTCAACATAATTGTATAAGGGGTAAGAGCGTTGTAAAAAGAAGCCTGAAGGCTTTGTGTCTCAATGCAAGGAGCATTCGTAATAAGGTGGATGAGTTGAACGTGCAGATAGCTATTAATGATTATGATATAGTCGGGATCACGGAGACATGGCTCCAGGGTGACCAAGGCTGGGAGCTGAACATCCAGGGATATTCAATATTCAGGAGGGATAGAGAGAAAGGAAAAGGTGGTGGAGTAGCATTGCTGGTTAGAGGGGAGATTAACGCAGTGGAAAGGAAGGACATTAGCTTGGAGGATGTGGAATCGGTATGGGTAGAACTGCGAAACACTAAGGGGCAGAAAACGCTGGTGGGTGTTGTGTACAGGCCACCTAGCAGTAGTAGTGAAGTTGGGGATGGCATCAAACAGGAAATTAGAAATGCGTGCAACAAAGGCAAAACAGTTATAATGGGTGACTTCAATCTACATATAGATTGGGCGAATCAAATTGGCAGGGGTGCTGAGGAAGAGGATTTCTTGGAATGTATGTGGGATAGTTATCTAAACCAACATGTAGAGGAACCAACGAGAGAGCAGGCTATTCTAGATTGGGTATTGAGTAATGAGGAAGGGTTAGTTAGCAGTCTTGTTGTGCGTGCCCCCTTGGGCAAGAGTGACCATAATATGGTTGAGTTCTTCATTAGGATGGAGAGTGACATTGTTAATTCAGAAACAACGGTTCTGAACTTAAAGAAAGGTAACTTTGAGGGTATGAGACGTGAATTGGCCAAGATTGACTGGCAATTAGTTCTAAAAGGGTTGACGGTGGATATGCAATGGAAGGCATTTAAAGACTGCATGGATGAACTACAAAAATTGTTCATCCCAGTTTGGCAAAAGAATAAATCAGGGAAGGTAGTGCATCCGTGGATAACAAGGGAAATCAGGGATGGTATCAAAGCAAAAGATGATGCGTACAAATTAGCCAGAAAAAGCAGCATACCAGAGGACTGGGAGAAATTCAGAGACCAGCAGAGGAGGACAAAGGGCTTAATTAGGAAATGGAAAATAGATTATGAAAGAAAACTGGCAGGGAACATAAAAACTGACTGCAAAAGTTTTTATAGATATGTGAAGAGAAAGAGATTAGTTAAAACAAATGTAGGTCCCTTGCAGTCAGAAACAGGTGAATTGATCATGGGGAACAAGGATATGGCGGACCAATTGAATAACTACTTTGGTTCCGTCTTCACTAAGGAAGACATAAATAATCTGCCGGAAATAGCAGGGGACCGCGGGTCAAAGGAGATAGAGGAACTGAGTGAAATCCAGGTTAGTCGGGAAGTGGTGTTGGGTAAATTGAATGGATTAAAGGCTGATAAATCACCAGGGCCAGATTGGCTGCATCCCAGAGTACTTAAGGAAGTAGCTCCAGAAATAGTGGATGCATTAGTGATAATTTTTCAAAACTCTTTAGATTCTGGAGTAGTTCCTGAGGATTGGAGGGTAGCGAACGTGACCCCACTTTTTAAGAAGGGAAGGAGAGAGAAAACGGGGAATTACAGACCAGTTAGTCTAACATCGGTAGTTGGGGAAACTGCTAGAGTCAGTTATTAAAGATGGGATAGCAGCACATTTGGAAAGTGGTGAAATCATTGGACAAAGTCAGCATGGATTTACGAAAGGTAAATCATGTCTGACGAATCTTGTAGAATTTTTCGAGGATGTAACTAGTAGAGTGGATAGGGGAGAACCAGTGGATGTGTTGTATCTGGACTTTCAGAAGGCTTTTGACATGGTCCCACATAAGAGATTAGTATACAAACTTAAAGCACACGGTATTGGGGGTTCAGTATTGATGTGGATAGAGAACTGGCTGGCAAACAGGAAGCAAAGAGTAGGAGTAAACGGGTCCTTTTCACAATGGCAGGCAGTGACTAGTGGGGTACCGCAAGGCTCAGTGCTGGGACCCCAGCTATTTACAATTTATATTAATGAACTGGATGAGGGAATTGAAGGCAACATCTCCAAGTTTGCGGATGACACTAAGCTGGGGGGCAGTGTTAGCTGTGAGGAGGAGGCTAGGAGACTGCAAGGTGACTTGGATAGGGTGGGTGAGTGGGCAAATGTTTGGCAGATGCAGTATAATGTGGATAAATGTGAGGTTATCCACTTTGGTGGCAAAAACAGGAAAGTAGACTATTATCTAAATGGTGGCCGATTAGGAAAAGGGGAGATGCAGCGAGACCTGGGTGTCATGGTACACCACTCATTGAAAGTAGGCATGCAGGTGCAGCAGGCAGTGAAGAAAGCGAATGGTATGTTAGCTATCATAGCAAAAGGATTTGAGTATAGGAGGAGGGAGGTTCTACTGCAGTTGTACAGGATCTTGGTGAGACCACACCTGAAGTATTGCGTACAGTTTTACATAGATACATAGAAATTAGGTGCAGGAGTAGGCCATTCGGCCCTTCGAGCCTGCACCGCCATTCAATACGATCATGGCTGATCATCCAACTCAGTATCCCGTACCTGCCTTCTCTCCATACCCCCTGATCCCTTTAGCCACAAGGGCCACATTTTGGTCTCCAAATCTGAGGAAGGACATTATAGCCATAGAGGGAGTGCAGAGAAGGTTCACCAGACTGATTCCTGGGATGTCAGGTCTTTCATATGAAGAAAGACTGGATAGACTTGGCTTATACTCGCTAGAATTTAGGAGATTGAGAGGGGATCTTATAGAAACGTACAAAATTCTTATGGGGTTGGACAGGCTAGATGCAGGAAGATTGTTCCCGATGTTGGGGAAGTCCAGGACAAGGGGTCACAGCTTAAGGATAAGGGGGAAATCCTTTAAGACCGAGATGAGAAAAAACTTTTTCACACAGAGAGTGGTGAATCTCTGGAACTCTCTGCCACAGAGGGTAGTTGAGGCCAGTTCATTGGCTATATTTAAGAGGGAGTTAGATGTGGCCCTTGTGGCTAAAGGGATCAGGGGGTATGGAGAGAAGGCAGGTACGGGATACTGAGTTGGATGATCAGCCATGATCATATTGAATGGCGGTGCAGGCTCGAAGGGCCGAATGGCCTACTCCTGCACCTATATTCTATGTATCTATGTATCTATGAGATGCCTTTCTCTTGGCGCAGGGCAGTTGTTGTCCTGCTGCCCAAGAAGGGCGATCTTCGCCTTTTGAAGAACTGGCGCCCGGTCTCTCTCCTCAGCACGGACTATAAAGTCTTTGCAAGGGCATTGGCGAATCGCCTGGGTCCCGTGCTGTCCCAGGTGATCCACTCTGACCAGTCGTACACAGTCCCGGGCCGGTCCATCCAGGACAATATCCATCTGCTGCGGGACCTGATCCATCTGTCCCAGGGGGCTGGTCAGTCGGTCGCCTTTCTCTCCCTCGACCAGGAGAAGGCGTTTGACAGGGTGGAGCACGATTACCTTCTTGGGACTCTGCAGGCGTTCGGATTTGGACCGCATTTTGTGGCCTGGGTCCGACTTTTATATACTGCTGCAGAATGCCTTGTTAAGGTCAACGGCTCTTTGTTGGCCCCCATTCCCATTGGGAGGGGGGTTCGTCAGGGATGTCCCATGTCCGGCCAGCTGTATTCCATCTGTGTCGAGCCTTTCCTGTGCCTTCTCCAGAGGCGGTTGACAGGCCTGGCTTTACCGGGGCCGGGGATGGAGGTGGTTCTCTCGGCCTATGCCGATGATGTCCTTCTGATGTTCACCGACCCTGTTGACTTGTGGAGGATGCGTGAGTGCCAGCAGGTTTTCTCGGCTGCATCCTCCGCCAGGATCAACTGGGGGAAGTGTTCTGGTCTCTTGGTGGGTGGGTAGCAGGTGGGCTCCCTGCCGGAGGAGATGGCAGGTTTTGCGTGGAGTACCACGCACCTCCTCTATCTGGGGGGTCTACCTGAGTCCCGCTGAGGAGGGGTGGCCGGCGAACTGGCAGGAGCTGGAGGCGAAAGTGGCCGCACGGCTGGGACGTTGATCCGGCCTACTTGGTGTGCTCTCTTACTGGGGCAGGGCTATAGTTATAAACCAGCTGGTGGCCTCTCTGCTGTGGTACCGGATGGCCACTATGGTCCCATCCTCTTATTTTATAACCATGTTACTGAGGAGATTGGTCAACTTCTTCTGGGGTGAGAGGAACCACTGGGTGTCTGCTGGGGTTCTGAGTCTCCCATTGGAGGAGGGTGGTCAGGCGCTGGTCTGTATTCGTACCCAGGTGGCGGCTCTCCGACTCAGGACCCTGCAGAGGTACGTCTACTCGGACTACCCTCCTAAATGGCACGTGGTGACGACGTACTTTTTCCGTCAGGGGTGGTGCCTTCAGGAGGGCTCCCGGCTCCCGGTAGCGGGCATGAGTCGACGCGCTAGGCGGGAGTTGCCTGGCTTTTACCGTGAACTCCTGAAGGCCAGGAATTTGGTCACCTTCAGCCAGGGCCCTGCTCCTCAGGGGGAGGGGGGTGTCGTGACTGTGACGGTGGGTGTCGAGGAGAGGCGTGTGCATGGAGCGATTCCGGACGAGCTTACCTCAGTCGGAATTGTTCATAGGGCCCATGGCCCGGGACCCTCCCCGAGAGCCGGCCCCATGCAACATGAGCCGCCTTTCTGAGATGCCCAGTGTGCCATTCCGTGGCGCGGAGAGGCGCGTACTGTACAGGCTGCTCTTGCACACTCCACTTCCTCGCCCTCGTCTTCCGTCCAGACACACCCTGGCGGTCCGTGTTACCACCTGACGAGGGGAGCGGTCCCCAGTGGAGGTCTCTCTACAAGGGAGTCCTCCCCCTTTACATCGGGGACCTGGGGTGGAGAGTTTTGCACAAAGCCGTGGCCTGTAATAGGTACTTGAGCCGGTTCACGGACTCTTCCCCTGCTTGTCATTTCTGCGGTGAGGAAGAGACCGTGTTCCACGTGTATATAGAGTGCGAGAGGTTACAGCCCCTGTTCGAGTATCTCAAAGGGCTGCTCCTCAAGTTTTGGCTACATTTTAGTCCAACGCTATTAATTTATGAGCACCCGGTACAGAGGGGGGAGGGTCGGGAGGGAGGAGGGGGTCTCCCTGTCGGTCTGCTCCTGGGCCTGGCCAAGATGGCCATTCGTGGGTCCAGGCAGCGGGCGGTCGATGGCTGCCCCTTTTCCGGGATTACGTCCTTGCCCGCGTGTCCCTAGAGAGGGAACACGCGGTGTCCACGGGGACTGTGGAGGCCTTCTGTCAACGCTGGTCACCGCAGGAGGTTGAATATATTATAGATAAAAATGTTAATATTTTAATTTGATAATTTTGTTTAAGTGTTTTTTAAATTGTGTGAGCTACCCTCCCTTGTAAATTGTACATTTGTTTAAAAATCTAATTTAAAAAAACATTTACGGAAAAAAAAAAAAAAAAAGAGCGGGGCCAAAATAGACACAAAATGCTGGAGTAACTCAGTGGGACTGGCAGCATCTCTGGAGAGTAGCAATGGGTGAAGTTTCCGGTCAAGACACTTCTTTCAGACTGAAGAAGAGTCTCGACATGAAACATACATTCCTTCTCTCCAGAGATGCTGCCGGTTCCACTGAGTTACTCCTGCATTTTGAGTCCATCTTCAAATGACGTCACGCGCTCCAGACGACTGTGCGGTCGCATGAAGTCGCGTGCGACCTTTGCGGAACCGTCGCGGCTCAATGTGACCACGAGGTCGTGTAATTTGCGTGCCAAGGACACGTAAGTGGGACAGGCCCTTAAATGTCGCCGTTGCTACCTCCTTTAATCCAACAATTAGTAGAAAGAAAGGCTTCCTTTTCTGCCCCTCCACCTCCCCCCCCCTCCCCACCCACCCACAACTGCAAACACTCCAGAAGTTATATTTTCTAATACTTCTGAAGTCTCTTTCGATGTCCTTGACCCCAGCCACCGCTGGCCACTGCTGTCGGAAGTTGGTCGGCATTGAAGTGTAGAGCTGAGGTGAATAACAAGCCTCGGGTTACTCAGTCTAAATGTTTTCCACATAATCGTACCGCTGTAGTATTTTCACAGCTGACCTCCTCGGAGCCAAGTTCATAAACCCTGAGCCATCAGGAAGCCAGCAACCACAGATGGACAAGTCTCTTGTTTTCCATTCAGGAATACAGGATTGTTAGGCGCTTCCCCCCCTGGTGAATGCTATGTACTGACCTTTCTCTGTTTATTTCCCGAGTACAGGCCTTGTGGATGTGAGTCTGGAATCAAAGGGTTAAAAAGCTCCTGTACCCGATTGGCCAAGCTGCGTCAGGTGACGGGTGACTCATCTGAAGCATAAATACCAGAACTTCCCAGAATTCTTTCTCTTCGTAGACGACCCTGACTGTGAGCTGACTGCTGGAGTGAGCTGCAGAAGGCCTGGCCGCATGGCATAGAACTTTGTGTACTTTCAACATTAATTAGTAACAAATATTGAATTGGGACGGATAAGGGCTGACCAAAGAGTTTTCGTGCATTTTGTTTCAGCATTATATATCTTTAGGCAGGTTAGAGACTCCGGTTCGACGGCCCATCACGTGGCTGGCCGGAGCACCATTAAATTGTTTGTTAGTCCATTCCTATCCCTGACTGGGTTGTTTGAATCAGGTTTGGGTTTTTTGTGTCCCATTGAAATAATTAAAACTATTTTTGAACTTAAACCTGTTTTTTGACTTATTTTACGCGGCTCTGAAGTACCTGCATTCGGGAGTCATAACAAAATGGGGGCTCGTCCTAAGTTTTGAGGACCCTAGACGTTTTGGGGGGGGTTGGTAGGCTTCTAGTGACTGAGGAAGTCTGTGTGTGCTGTGAGGGACATTTTTCTTCCCTGTTTGTGGTAGCATTGGTGCCCAGGGCTTAACTGGTGGTTTGGTGCTACATTTGATATGGAGTCTAAAGGGAAGGACTTTATTGAGGCTCCTAGTCGGGAGTTGTTTGATAAATGTACGAAGGAGCATTTGATTTTTCTGGCAGGCAACTATGAAGTGCCTATTAACCCACAGTCAAAGAAACAGTCCATTAAAGCGGTGTTGTCGGCTGCATTGGTGGAGGGTGGGGTTTTGCCTGGCTGTGCAGACAGTCCCACACCTTCTGTTCAGCCTGGTCAGGACATGGAGGCAGTCATTACGTTGAAGGAGTTAGAGCTGGCAATGAAAGAGGAGGAGACAAAAAGAGCAGAGATTCAGCTGCGTGAGCTTGAGGAGGAAACCAAAAGGGCTGAGTTTCAGCTGCGGGAGAAATAATTAGTTATGATTATGGAAGACTTTAAGAACTGTCTCCCTGAGAGGGTTACTACTTACCTTAATGAGCAGAAGGTGAATGAGGTTTCTAAGGCCGCGGTGTTGGCAGATGAGTATGTATTGACTCATAAAACTGATTTTGTTGGGCGCTCCTATAGTTTTGGTGCACGGCCGGTTGATTGTGGTTGTGTCGCCGGTGGCAGTGTCAAAGGTGTTTCTGTGCCTGCAAGTGGCAGCACGTTGATACAGGGGGAGGTCCGAGCTGATAAGGTTGACGAAAATTTGGGGACTAACGAAGGTCCTGTGTGCTACTATTGTAGAGGGAGAGGGCACATGTTAAAGGCGTGTCCCGTTCTGAAGCAGAAAAATGCAAAGCCTGTGGCTTTGGTGGGTACACAGAAGGCACCTGTGGTACCTGGGGTGCCTGAGTCTGATGAGTGTAGGAATTATTCTGCGTTCATCATGAATGGTTTTGTTTCTCTGGAGGATGGGGATGATAGAGTTCCAGTACCCATCTTGCGTGATACTGGTGCTACTCAGTCCTTTATATTGGATAGTGTACTGCCGTTTTCTGGTGAATCATCGGTTGGGTCAAGTGTCCCTGTGGTAGGATTCGGGATGGATGACATGGTAGTGCCTTTGCATACCGTGAGTCTCGAGTCCGAGTTGGTTTCAGGCCGGGTAACTGTTGGGTTACGGCCGTGTTTTCCCGTTGGGGGAGTTTCTGTAATTTTGGGGAATGACTTGGCAGGAGGTAAAGTTTTAGTTACTCCTGAGGTGACGGCTGTTCCGATGGTGCAGAGTCCTGATAGATTGGCTATGCAGCATCCGAGGGTCTTCGCAGCTTGTGCTGTCACGAGGGCTATGGCTAAGAGCCAGGCGAAGTTTGGGGATGTAGTGGACCTGAGGGAGAGTATTTTTGGGGATCAGGATGAGGGATCCTGTGTTGTCAAGGGTGTTTCTACATCTCAAGAGGGGATAGTGTCTGGAAATGTGCTGGTGTCGCTGTCACGTGACCGGCTGGTGGAGGAGCGAAAGAGTGATCCAGGTTTATCTGAGCTGTTCGACTGCGCGGTGCCTGAGGGGGATATGGATTCCACAGCAAAGGGGTATTTTCTAAGGAAGGGCTTACTGATGCGAAAGTGGTGTCCCTTGGATATATCTGGGCATGATGATTGGAGCGTGGTTGATCAGATTGTGATACCTCGTCGGTATAGGGACGAGATACTCGGTTTGGCTCATGATGGTCCTCTGGGTGGACATTTGGGGTTCAATAAGACGTATGACCGTATCTTACGGAATTTTTTTTGGCCAGGGTTGAAAAGGGACGTGAAACAGCAGTGCAGGTGTTGTCACATTTGCCAGGTGGCAGGAAAGCCAAACCACATCTTGAGGAAATGCGATTCCTCCTAATAGATAAATTTGACCAATTCATAACGAGTTGGTCTCCATTTGTCGTCTTTTTGGAAACGTATGGTGCAAGACAGGTGTAAAAGCTAATCCGTGACTGCGGATGGTCAAGATTATAAATGATCTCCTTCTATTTTCTTTTCTTCTTTTCTTTTCATTTATTCTCTTTCTTCTATTTTCTATGTCTCAACTTTCTTATTTCATTCTTTATTTTTCTTTTTCACACACTATATATCTCACATTTTTCTATTTTTCATTATCTAACTTTTTTCTTTTTCTTCTTTATTTCAAAAAAATTTAAAAATAAGAAGCTGTACATAAAAGGTATTATGAAAATATGATTGTATACAATTGTACTTCTAATAAAAATAAAATTAAAAAAAAATAAAAAAAGCCAAACCAATCGGTTGTTCCTGCGCCTTTATATCCAATCCCTGTGGTCGGTGAGCCGTTTGAGCGGATTCTAGTTGATTGTGTGGGGCCTCTCCCTCGGACAAAGGTGGGCAACAAGTTTTTATTGACAATTATGTGTGTGTCTACCCGCTTTCCGGAGGTTGTCCCTTTGCGTAGATTTACTGCCCCTACCATTGTGAAGTCTTTCACTAAGTTTATTTCGTTGTTCGGTTTGCCCAAGGTGGTGCAGAGTGACCAAGGTTCCAACTTCATGTCGAAGGTTTTTGGTCAGGTAATGAAGTGGTTAGATATAAAGCATTGTTACTCCAGTACGTATCACCCTGAGAGCCAGGGAGCTCTCGAGAGGTTTCACCAGACTTTGAAATCGATGTTGAGGACTTACTGCCTGGAGTTTGAAAAAAACTGGGATGGGGAGGTGCTGTGTCCTTCGGTTTCATCTAAGCTTGTTTTGGCTGAGGTGGTGCTGCCCCCTGACACGGGTGGTGATGTGGGGGAGGCACGGTTGTCGGTGGCAGTGACGCAGGGAAGGCTGTGTAACTCTGAGGCTTTGGAGTCGCTTCCCTTGCGGCTGTCGCATTTGACTGAAAGTCAGCGGGGTGATCTGCTTGATTTGGTGAAGTCAAATGGGTCACTGTTCTCGGATGTGCCTTCTCAGACGTCTATGCTGCAGCATGACATTGACGTGGCCGGTGCTGCGCCAATTAAACAGCATCCGTATCGGGTCAACCCTGACAGGCGTCATCGTCTATGGAGTCAGGTTGACTATATGCTGCGGCATGGCATTGCTGAACCTAGTTGTAGTCCGTGGAGTTCTCCGTGTCTACTGGCTACGAAGGCTAATGGGGAGGACAGGTTTTGCACGGACTTTAGGAAAGTGAATGGTGTAACTAGGCCGGATTGCTATCCTCACCCACGAATGGAGGATTGCGTGGATCGTGTGGGAAGTGCATCTTTTGTGTCTAAATTGGACTTGTTAAAAGGGTATTGGCAAGTTCCCTTGATTGAGCGGGCGAGGGAGATCTCTGCGTTCGCTACGCCTGATAACTTTCTGCAGTACAGAGTAATGGCATTTGGGATGCGCAATGCGCCGGCAACCTTCCAACGGTTGGTGAACATTGTATTGTCTGGTTTGTCCTTCTGTGAGGCATACCTTGATGATTTGGTTGTGTGCTCCAGGTCGTGGATCGAACACATCGGTCATCTGAAGGAGGTATTTCATCGTCTAGCGGAGGCAAAGCTAACTATCAATCTGGGGAAGTGTGAGTTTGGCCAGGCCACGGTAACGTATCTGGGTAAGATGGTGGGCCGGGGTCAGGTTCGCACTCTCAAAGAAAAGGTGGAGCATATTGTCGCATTTCCTGCTCCAACCTCGAGGACTGAACTCCGTAGGTATCTGGCTATGGTTGGGTACTATAGAGGATTCTGTCCAAACTTCCCTGCGGTGGCTGCCCCTTTGACGGATTTGCTGAGTCCGAAGGTAGCTTTTGTGTGGTCTGCAGAGTGTCAACAAGCCTTTGATCATACTAAAAGTCTTCTGGTGCGTGCACCTGTGCTTGCGGCACCTGATTTTGAGCGTCCATTTAAGCTGGCAGTGGATGCTAGTGATCGTGGGGTTGGGGGAGTTCTTCTACAGGATGATTCAGATGGGGTGGAGTATCCAGTTTCGTACTTCTCTAAGAAGTTTAATCGACATCAGAAGTGGTACTCCACCATTGAGAAAGAGGCCCTTGCTATGTTGATGTCTCAGTCATTTCGAGGTTTATGTTGGCTCCTCGAATGTCCCTGTCATAGTACTCACGGATCATAATCCGTTGGTATTTTTGCATAATATGAAGAATAAGAACCGGCGGTTAATGAGCTGGAGTTTGCAGCTGCAAGACTATAACCTGGAGGTCAGGCATATCCGCGGCAAGGATAATGTCTTGGCTGACGCCTTGTCGCGCCAGTAGAGTTTTAGCTCCTGAATAGTTTCTGGGAATTGGTGGTGTTTTTTCTCTCTGCTTCCGAAACTTATTCAGTATCTTTGGGTGGGGGTGTTAGGCGCTTCCCTCCCTGGTGAATGCTATGTACTGACCTTTCTCTGTTTATTTCCCGAGTACAGGCCTTGTGGATGTGAGTCTGGAATCAAAGGGTTAAAAGGCTCCTGTACCTGATTGGCCAAGCTGTGTCAGGTGACGGGTGACTCATCTGAAGCATAAATACCAGAACTTCCCAGAATTCTCTCTCTTCGTCGACGACCCTGACTGTGAGCAGACTGCTGGAGTGAGCTGCAGAAGGCCTGGCCGCATGGAATAGAACCTTGTGTACTTTCAACATTAATTAGTAACAAACATTGAATTGGGATGGATAAGGGCTGACCAAAGAGTTTTTGTGTATTTTGTTTCAGCATTATATATCTTTAGGCAGGTTAGAGACTCCGGTTCGACGGCCCATCACGTGGCTGGCCGGAGCACCATTAAATTGTTTGTTAGTCCATTCCTATCCCTGACTGGGTTGTTTGAATCAGGTTTGGTTTTTTTGTGTCCCATTGAAATAATTAAAACTATTTTTGAACTTAAACCTGGTTTTTTACTTATGTTACGCGGCTCTGAAGTACCTGCATTCGGGAGTCGTAACAAGGATCATGAGGAATTTCTCTTCGCTCCAGGCTATTGTATCAGCCATGCAGTCAATCTCCATCTACAGGCTGAAGGGGACCTGGGACACTGTTTCAAAGTAAGTTCATTTCTCTTTGGCCTGTTTTTTTTTTAAAGAACATAAGTTATGTGGTGGATGGATTGCAAATTCCTTCCTGCTCCCTTTGGATCAATTTATTTTAGAGATATAGCGCGGAAACAGGCCCATCGGCCCACTGAGTCCACACCGACCTGCGATCCCCGCACATTAACATTATCCTACATCCACTAGGGACAATTTTTCATTTATACCAAACCAATTAACCTACAAACCTGCACGTCTTTGGAGTGCGGGGGGAAACTGAAGATGGTGGAGAAAACCCACGCAGGTCACGGGAAGAACACACAAACTCCATACAGACAGCACCCGTAGTCAGGATCGAACCCTGGTCTCTGGCTCTGTGAGGCAGCAACTTTACCGCTGCCCCACCGTGCCACCCGTGGACATGGACAGATCTCAAATATTTAGTAGTAGCCATCAAATCAATTCATAGATACAGAGTGCAGAATATAGTTCTCCGCATTGTAGCGCACCAGTTCCAGAGACAAAGTCCAATGTTCGCAATGGGGTAGAGGTGAATCGGACAGTACCCTAGCTTATGGAAGGACCATTCAGAAACCTGATAACAGAGGGGAAGAAGCTGTTCCTGAGTCTGGTGGTGCGCTCTTTCAAACTTCTGTACCTTCTGCCTGACGGGAGCAGGGAGAAAGAGGATTGACTGGGGTCGGGAGGGAGCAGGGAGAAAGAGGAATGACTGGGGTTGGGAAATCTTTGATTATGTTGGCTTCGTTATATAAGCATAGTTGCCAACAATGCAGATAATTTGCAAACCTCTGCCGGCTAATGGAATGCGTTAAATCTTTCTAAAGCATGTGCCTGGAATTGGAACTCCAAGCCACAGACACCTTGATCCTCCCCTGATGTTTGGGCAGCTATGAAATTTGGCTAGCTGCCATAATTAGTTTTACTTTAGAGATACAGCATGAAAATAGTTAAATGTATATTTATTTATTTCTTTATTTATTGTCCCATATGCAATTAACCACTACATAATGGAATTAATTTTGCATATACTGCTGGTGGTGCCATGTTTGACACCATTTCTTCATTCACAGTCCAGGCCTGGCCAAGCATAGCCGCGGTGTCCTCCGCCGCCGCTCCACCGCTGTAGGCCGCGAGCGGTCCACGTGCTCGGCCTCTTGAAGCGGCGCCCGGTCCAGGCTGTTGCAGGGCCTCCAGTGGCCACACCCCCGTCGAGACTGCGCACTCCCTCTCACAGCTGGTCTGTTCACCGGCCCTCCAGCCCACTCCCTCCACTCTGGGTGGCCGATCTGAGCCATCTGCGGTGGGCGAGTCCCTGGTCTCCAGCAGGCGAGTTGGGCCTACTGGCTAGGCCCATGGTCTTCGAGCGTGGAGCTCCACAGGGGCCCATTCGCCCACCAAGTCCGCACCAACCAATAATCACCCGTACACTAGTTCTATCCTACACATTGGGGACCATTTACAGAAGCCAATTAACCTCCAAACCTGTACGTCTTTGGAGTGTGGGAGGAAACCTTAGCACCTGGAGAAAACCCAAACGGTCACGGGGAGAATGTACAAAAGCCACACAGACAGCATCCGTAGCCTGGATTGAACCCAGGTCCCTGGTGCTGTGAGGCAAAAACTCTAGCACTGCCAACCCACTGTTGAGTAACATTCAGGTTCTGTAAAGACCACAATCTCTGTAACGCTATTATTTACTTCATCTCAGCAGATGATAACAGAGGGGAAGAAGCTGTTCCTGAGTCTGGTGGTGTGCTCTTTCAAACTTGCTAGCAGATGATTAATCTGCCTGGTATAACCTCCTTGTATCATTCTTTATATTAGGGACAGCATGTTGATGTTTGAAGAGCTATCAAAAATCTTCTCCTATGAGACGAACCAAGTGAGGAGTCGGGAGTTGCTAATGAAGGTACGTCACACCCAGCATGGTGGGACCTTAAATGGTTGTCAACACTACTCATAATGGATTAAAGCAGTCGCTGGCAGTTAATCAATATTGTAGATCAATCAAACAGTAAAAGTAGACACGAGGAACATAGAAACATAGAAAATAGGTGCAGGAGTAGGCCATTCGGCCCTTCGAGCCTGCACCGCCATTCAATATGATCATGGCTGATCATCCAACTCAGTATCCCGTACCCGCCTTCTCTCCATAACCCCTGATTCCTTTAGCCACAAGGGCCACATCTAACTCCCTCTTAAATATAGCCAATGAACTGGCCTCAACTACCTTCTGTGGCAGAGAATTCCAGAGATTCACCACTCTCTGTGTGGAAAATGTTTTTCTCATCTCGGTCCTAAAAGATTTCCCCCTTATCCTTAAACTGTGACCTGGACTTCCCCAACATATATATATATATATATATATATATATATATATATTAATGAACTGGATGAGGGAATTGAATGCAACATCTCCAAGTTTGCGGATGACACGAAGATGGGGGGCCGTGTTAGCTGTGAGGAGGATGCTAGGAGGCTGCAAGGTGACTTGGATAGGTTGGGTGAGTGGGCAAATGCATGGCAGATGCAGTATAATGTGGATAAATGTGAGGTTATCCACTTTGGTGGCAAAAACAGGAAAGTAGACTATTATCTGAATGGTGGCCGATTAGGAAAAGGGGAGATGCAACGAGACCTGGGTGTCATGGTACACCAGTCATTGAAAGTAGGCATGCAGGTGCAGCAGGCAGTGAAGAAAGTGAATGGTATGTTCGCATTCATAGCAAAAGGATTTGAGTATAAGAGCAGGGAGGTTCTACTGCAGTTGTGCAGGGTCTTGGTGAGGCCACACCTGGAGTATTACATACAGTTTTGGTCACCAAATCTGAGGAAAGATTCTTGCCATAGAGGGAGTACAGAGAAGGTTCACCAGACTGATTCCTGGGATGGCAGGACTTTCATATGAAGAAAGACTGGATAGACTCAGCTTGTACTCGCTAGAATTTAGAAGATTGAGGGGGGATCTTATAGAAACTTACCAGATTCTTAAGGGGTTGGACAGGCTAGATGCAGGAAGATTGTTCCCGATGTTGCGGAAGTCCAGAACAAGGGGTCACAGATTAAGGATAAGGGGGAAGTCTATGTTTCTAATCTTCAACAAGCCTTCCGCCCTTGTTTTTATTGTTTATTCAGGATCGGTATGACATGTTACAGTTTAATCGTGGATAGACACAAAATGCTTGAGTAACCTTGGGTGGCACAGCGGTAGAGTTGCTGCCTTGCATGGACCCAGGATAGATCCCGACTACGGGTGCTGTCTGTATGGAGTTTGTACATTCTCCCTGTGAGTTTTCTCCGGGTGCTCCAGTTTCCACCCACACTCCAAAGTTTGTAGTTAATTGGTTTTGGTAAAATTGTAAATTCTTCTTAGTGTGTAGTATAGTGTTAGTGTGCAGGATTGCTGGTTGGTCTGGACTCGGTGGGCCGAAGGGCCTCCCTCCATGCTGTATCTCTGAACTAAACTAAAGATAAAGCATGGAAACAGGCCCTTAAGCCACCGAGTACACGCCAACCATCGATCACCCATTCTATGGTTTCCCACTTTCTCATCCACTCCCTACACACAATGTTACTACCTAGGAACCTGCATGTCTTTGGGATGTGGGATTGAAACCGGAGCACCCGGAGGAAACTCACGGCATCACAGGGAGTACGTGCAAACTCCGCATAGACTGCGCCCAAGATCAGATGGAACCTGGGTCTCAGGCGTTATGAGACAGCAGCTCTACCCGCTGCACCCGGCCTCTACATTTAATTCCTCTTCTATGTCAAAGGGAGCTGGATTTTTGGTGTGTATGTGCATGTGTGTTTGTGGAGGAATAAATGCAGAATTGGAGACACAGAAGAAAAAAGCTTTACTGAAATTCCACCCATCTGCCAAAGACCCCCTCCCTCATTAGTCTCCACTGAGATTATCTACGGATATTACGGCTTGTCCGGGCTTTGTCCTGCCCCCATCACTTTTCCAGTCCCCCCCCCCCCCCCCCCATCTCCACTCACTGCTTTACTGAAATCACAGTACAACACCAACACTGGTGGGTGTATGGAACAAGCTGCCAGAGGAGGTAGTTGAGGCTGGGACTATCCCAACGTTTAAGAGACAGTTAGACAGGTACATGTACAGGACAGGTTTGGAGGGATATGGATCAAACACGGGCAGTTGGGACATTGTTGGCCGGTGTGAGCAAGTTGGGCTGAAGAGCCTGTTTCCGCACTGTATCATTTCCATTCTGACCTCGGCCGCTAACGGTGTACAGTTTGCACATCCCCCCTGTGACTGACTGGGTTTCCCCTGGTTCCTCCCACATCCTTAACTATCCAACGCTAACACTCAGGACAATTTAACCAAAGCAAATTAACCTATAATCCTGCATGTCTTTGGAGTGTGGGAGGAAACCGGAGCACCCGGAGACAACCCACGCTGTCACGGGAGAACGTACAAACTCCATACTGACTGCACCCATAGTCAGGATTGAACCCGGGTCTCTGACGCTGCAAGGCAGCAACTCTACCAGATATCTAAGGAGATTATCTATGGATATTATATTGTTTTAATGATAAATTCCAAACCAATTTGGTTTAATACAAAAGATGATGCAGCTTGCTGTCGGAATGTTTAAGAAATGGACTATTCAGCATGTTCACTGACTAATTTTGCCTGAATTCCCCAGGGAGTGATGCAAGGCACCGTGCCATTTCTGGGAACATTCTTGACCGACTTGATGATGCTGGACACCGCGTTCCCTGACTATGTCGATGTAAGTAGGGCCACAGGTCGGGATTCCTTGCTGCGGTTTTCTCGCTGTTCCTTGCTACAGTTACGGCATCAGTGAAGGTTGTTTGAAGGTGATCAAAGCAACCAAGGCAGATCAAAGATTACATTGAAGACAGGCACAAAATGCTGGGGTAATTCAGCGGGACAGGCAGCATTTCTGGAGAGAAGGAATGGGTGACGTTTCGGGTCGAGACCCTTCTGAAGAAGTCTGAGTCTGAAGGAGAATCTCGACCCGAAACGTCACCCATTCCTTTTCTCCAGAGATGCTGCCTGCCCCACTGAGTTGCTCCAGTACTTTGTGCCTATCTTCGGTCTAAACTAGCATCTGCAGATCCCTCCTGCACAAGAGTGCACAGCATTGCTTCAGTAATTTAATGGAGCCAGGATGCCTGAAAATTAATAAACAGACTCTCATGCGAGCCTATCACTTTTTAAATTGCATTCTGAATGTCGTTTAGTTTAGCGATACAGAGCGGAAACAGGCCCTTCAGCCCATCTAGACCATGCCGATCAGTGATCCACCAGCACTATCTTACACATGAGGGACAATTTACAATCTTTACCAAAGCCAATTAACCTACAAACCTGCACATCTTTGGAGTGTGGGAGGAAACCAGAGTACCCGGAGAAAACCCACGCCGTCACAGGGAGAACGAACAAACTCCGTACAGACAGCACCCGCAGTCGGAATCGAACCTGTGACTCTGGCGCTGTGAGGCAGCAACTCTACCGCTGCGCCATGATGCCGCCCATTGCAGAGTTTAGACAATTTTGTTAATTGGCCCATTTGCTTACGCGGTATAAAAGAGATTGCACAAAGACTGCACATTAGATCTTGAGACATAGAAGCAGAATTAGGCCAGTTGGCCCATCGAGTTTGCTCCCCCATTCAATCATGGCTGATCTATTTTTTCCCCCTCAACCCCATTCTCCTGCCTTTTCCCTGTAACCTTTGACGCATCATGTAAAAATATAGCGGCTACTGTATATATAAAATCCTGCTGCTATTCAATTTTGATCTCCTAGTTTGGAAGCAGGGTGAATTTTATTGTAATCCACTTCAGCCCTTCTACCACTCTGTAATCCTAGAGTATTGTCCAATCTCACAATCACACAAACCATCCTCCCTTCCATTGACTCCATTTATACCTCACGTTGCCTCGGCAAGGCAAGCAGCATAATCAAGGACGAGTCGTCCTTGTCACTCCCTCTTCTCCCCTCTCCCATCAGGCAAAAGGTACAGAAGTGATAGAAGTGTGAAAACGCACACCTCCAGATTCAGGGACAGTTTATTTCCAGCTGTTATCAGGTGTTTCCAACTGAATCCCCCTACCACAACCAGAGAGCAGTCCTGAACTACTATCTACCTCTTTGTGTACCCTCAGACTAGTCTTGATAGGACTTTGCTGGCTTTACCTTGCACTAAACGCTATTCCCTTATCACGTATCTGTACACTGTGGATGGCTCGATTCTAATCATGTATAGTCTTTCCATTAACTGGATAGCACATAACTAAGGCTTTTCACTGTAACTCGGTGACAATAAACCAAACGGAATCTTTCAACAGGTTAATGCTTTTTTTTTTCTTCTTGCATTTTTTAGGGCTTGATCAACTTTGAGAAAAGACGACGGGTTAGTATAAATTATATATTGCACAATTTTCTAAAATATGCCTGGCAAAATGTTCTTTATGACTATGCAGATTTCTGAAAAATAATTTGTGTAGAAATGTTGTTAGCTTCCAAATTTTGAGAAGTTTTGCCGAGGATGCAATTTAACCCTTTTAACCCTATCTGGTTTCACCGTCTGCTTTACCAGTGGAGGTGGAATATATGTCATAGAGGATTAATGTTGGGGTCATTCTATGGTATATGACTAAGCTTGTGAGAGGATGCTGTACAAAGTGTTCTTGAATGGATTCCTGAGTATAGGCTTCATTGAGTTCAGCATTGTAACAGGCCCTTCTGCCCAACACATCCATGCTGACCAGGATGCCCCATCCACACTAGTCCCATTTGGCCTATATTCCTCTCAACCTTTCCTTTCCAAATACTGTCCAAGTGTCTATAAAATGTTGTTGTACCAGCCTCAACTATTTCCCCAGGCAGCTCATTCCATATACCCACCACCCTCTGTTACCCATCAGGTTCCTGCTAAATCTTTTAATTCTCACCTTAAACCTATGTCCTTTAGTTCTTTATTCCCCTGCTTATCTTATGGCTTTAACCTGGCCCTTTGGCCCAACTCACCCATGCTGACCAAGGTGTCCCATCTACACGAGTCTCACCTGCCCAGGTTTGGCCCATACCCCCCTTAACCTACCCTATCCATGTAGCTGCCCAAGCTAACTGCCTTAACGACCTTCTCTGGCAGCTCATTCATTGTATCCACCACCCTCTGAGTGAAAAATGTTATCCCTCGGGTTCGTCTTCAATATTGTCCCTCTCACCTTAACACTAGTAGTTGATTTCCCCTATCATGGTTAAAGGACTCTGTGCATTCACCCTATCTATTCCCCTCTCGATTTTATATACCTCGATAAGATCACCTCTCATCCTCCTGCACTCCAAGGAATAAAGTGAGTCGCTCTATAGCTCAGCGCCTCAAGTCCCGGCAACATCCCCGTAAATCTTCTCTGTACCCTTTCCAGCATAACGACATGTTCCCGATGTTGGGAGAGTCCAGAACCAGGGTCCACAGATCAAGAATAAGGGGTAGGCCATTTAGAATGGAGATGAAGAAAAACTTCTTCACCCAGAATGTTGTGAATCTGAATTTCTCTGCCTCAGAAGGCAGTGAAGGCCAATTCTCTGGATGCTTTCAAGAGAGAGTTAGATAGATCTCTTAAAGATAGCAGAGTCAAGGGGTATGGGGAGAAGGCAGGAACGGGGTACTGATTGTGGATGATCAGCCATGAACACAGTGAATGGCGGTGCTGGCTCGAAGGGCCCAATGACCTACTCCTGCACCTATTGTCTATTAACATCCTTGCTATAGCAGAGTGACTAAAACTGAACACGGTGCTGCAAAACACTGAGTCTGAAGAAGGGATTCGGCCTGAAACTTCACCCATTCCTTCTCTCCAGTGATGCTGCCTGTCCCGCTGAGTTACTCCAGCATTTTGTGTCTTATTCTCCAGCATCCGCAGTTGCTCCCAACATATTTGTCTGCTCCATTGCAAAAACTCCTCAAGGTACTCCGACTTTGAGAACGTTCTTCTCCTCTCTGATGGGAGATCTGGAGTCTGAAGAAGGGTCTCGACCCGAAACGTCACCTTTTCCTTCTCTCCAGAGATGCCGCCTGTCTCGCTGAGTTACTCCAGCATTTTGTGTCTATCTTCAGCGTAAACCGGCATCTGCAGTTCCTTGAAGACAGACACAAAATGCTGGAGAAACTCATATCTGGATAGAAGGTGACGTTTCGTGTGGAGACCTTTCTTCTGACTTCCTACACACTGTGCTCCAAATGTGACCATCAATACATCAGTCCACCTTTACAATATTTGCAGAACTAAATGCAGTGAGTTGACAGCAAATGATAGTGTTTATACTTTTTGGCTCCTCTTGAAAGTTCCATACATGTCACAGGAGGCAATGATATTTTACTTTTATTGTGGAAGATAGGAAGATTTAATCTTTGTTGTCCTTTGGCAGGAGTTTGAGGTTTTAGCCCAAATTAAGCTGTTGCAGTCTTCCTGTAACATATACTGCATCAGCCCCGTCCAAAGTGTTCTCAAGTGGTTCCGCAGGCAACAGTATTTAACTGATGATGAAAGGTAAGAAGCTTTGGAAGAACATTTTTTATTCTTGTCTAAACATGGATGTAATCTTAGATGTAATCTTTGGCACTTAGGCCAAAGTGCCTGTTTCCTCGCTGTATCTCTAAACTGGCATTGTAAATCTGCACGAGAGTCGAGAGTGACCGTATGTACCTAAAATGGAACAATAACATTATTTCTAGCAGCAGCACAATGGGTCGTAAACGCTGTGCCATAGATTGCATAATAAATGAAATATGTTTAGTTTAGAGATACAGCATGGAAACAGGCACTTTGGCCCACTGCGTCCACATCGACCAGCGATCCCCGCACATTAACACTACCCAACATACACGTGGGACAATTTTTACATTCATACCAAGCCAATTAACCTACAAATCTGTACGTCTTTGGAGTGTGGGAGGGAACCAAAGATGCCAGAGAAAATTCACGCAGGTCACAGGGAGAACGCACAGACTCTGTACAGACAGCACCCGTAGTCAGGATCGAATCCGGATCCCTGGCGCTGTGAGGCAGCAACTCTATTACTGCGCCACCGAGCCATCCTGTATTGAGCTATGTTCTCTTGCCAGAGAAATAAATGCCTCCCGGCCAAATGATCTTTGGTGCAAGCATTGAATTTGGCAGAATAACTGCATTAATCTGTCCAACTTGTGTTTGTTTGCCATTCTGTAGCTACAACATATTGCCTGAAATGGAACCACGCATCGATAAAAGTCTCACATCTGCAAAGCCCAGGAAGAGCACGGTGAAGCATCTCAGTCTGTGAGTAGAATAAAATAACTGTATCTGGTTAACCCAGAGTGCACGGTCCCTCATTGATGTGTAGGAAGGAGCAGAACTGCAGATGCTGGTTGGAACAGAAGGTAGACACACAAAGCTGGAGTAACTCAGTGGGTCAGGCAGAATCTCTGGAGAAAAGGAATGGGTAACGTTTTGGGTCGAGACCCTTCTCCAGACTGAAAGTCAGGGGTGAGGGAAATGAGAGATATGGAAGACATTTGAAAGCAGATGATGATCAAGGAAATGTAGATTGGTTCATTCGAAGGTAAACACAAAATGCTGGAGTAACTCAATGGGACATAGACATAGACAAAGAAAATAGGTGCAGGAGGAGGCCATTTGGCCCTTCGAGCCAGCACCGCCATTTATTTTGATCATGGCTGATCGTCCCCAATCAATAACCTGTGCCTGCCTTCTCCCCATATCCCTTGATTCCACCAGCCCCTAGAGCTCTATCTAACTCTCTCTTAAATCCATCTTGTGATTTGCCCTCCACTGCCCTCTGTGGCAGGAAATTCCACAAAATTCACAACTCTCTGGGTGGAAACGTTTTTTCTCACCTCAGTTTTAAACGGTTGCCCCTTTATTCTAAGACGGTGGCCCCTGGTTCTGGACTCGCCCAACATTGGGAACATTTTTCCTGCATCTAGCTTGTCCAGTCCTTTTATAATTTTATATGTTTCTATAAGATTTACCCCTCATCCTTCTAAACTCCAGTGAATACAAGCCGAGCCTTTTCAATCTTTCCTCATATGACAGTCCCGCCATCCCAGGGATCGATCTCGTGAACCTACGCTGCACTGCCTCAATCACAAGGATGTCCTTCCTCAAATTAGGAGACCAGAACAGTACACAATACTCTAGATGTGGTCTTACCAGAGCCCTATACAACTGCAGAAGAACTTCTCTACTCCTACACTGAAATCCTCTTGTTATGAAGGCCGACATTCCATTAGCTTTCTTCACTGCCTGCTGTACCTGCACGCCAACTTTCAGTGACCGGTGTACAAGGACACCCAGGTCTCGCTGTACCTCCCCCTTACCTAACCTAACCCCATTGAGATAATAATCTGCCCCCTTGTTTTTGCCACCAAAGTGGATAACCTCACATTTATCTATATTATACTGCATCTGCCACGCATCTGCCCACTCAACCTGTCCAGGTCACCCTGCAACTTCCTAACATCCTCTTCACAGTTCACACTGCCACCAAGCTTTGTGTCATCCGCAAACATGCTAGTGTTGCTCTTAATTCCCTCTTCCAAATCATTCATATATATGGTAAACAGTTGCGGCCCCAACACCGAGCCTTGCGGCACTCCACTCGCCACTGCCTGCCATTCTGAAAAGGAACCGTTCACTCCTACTCTTTGCTTCCGGTCTGCCAAACAATTTTCTATCCACGTCAACACCCTACCCCCAGGGACAGGCAGCATCTCTGGAGAGAAGGAATGGGTGACATTTCGGGTCGGGACCCTTCTGCAGACTAGAATGGTTCATTGTTGGCAGGGGAGAAGATGACAACAAGGCATACAATCAGTAAAATTAATCAGGACAGTGTAATCAAACCCGAAACATCACCTGCCCCTTTTCTCCAGAGATGCTGTCAGTCCGAATGTGTTTCTCCAGCCTTTTGTGTCTATCTTCATTTTTTCATTGATCTTTGACATTGTCCTCCATGGTGAATAGAGCCTTTTGGTATACAGGCCTTGTTTTCTCAGGACCGTATGATGGTGGGGAGGTCAGTACCCGTGATGGACCGGGCAGTGTCCACCACCTATTATAATCTCCTTCTTACCTGGGCTTTCGAGTTGCCGAACCTGGCCGTGATGAAACCAGTCAAATGTACAGGTCCACCACCGATTTTGCGGCACCCTTGAATCCAGAGCCTTTCCGGCAGACAAAAAGAGGTCATGGTCTCCGAGGGGAGTTCATTGGTACTGGAACGGTCCACCTAGGCCGCCGGTGGGCTGAGATATCGGCCCGCAAAGTTGGCCGTGGAAGTGGGCAATTGGAACGGATCTGCCGGCTCTGGCCGCAGGGGGCAAATTCATCCCACCGATCGGCACAGAAGTCCCGATGAGGTTAAGATCAGCCGCCTCACCCGGCCTGGGTACCACATTTTCGGGGAGAGTTCCGGGGGCTTTTGAAGAGCACTCTCGTAATTTTGTCCGGACCACCAGTTGCCGCAGAATCGGTGGTGGACCTGTACATTGTGTTTGTTTGCGTATGTGCACTGCTTGATGTTAGTGTTTGAGGTACTTTTCCCGGAGTTGGGATGAATTGCCACTCATGGATTCAGTTGACACTGGATAACTATCTCTCCTGCCTGCAACATGCAAGCAGGTCATTCGGCTCAACTTACTCAAACCGACCAACATGTCCCATCTACACTGGTCCCACCTGCCTGTGTTTGGCCCATAACCTTCCTAAACCGTTCCTATCCATGTACCCGTCCATTATGCTTCACATATGAACCCTGTTAGAGGAAAGATGTTGTCAATCTGGAGGAGAGGGAGCAGAGAAGATTGACGAGATGTTGCCAGGACTCGAGGGCCTGTGCTATAGGGAGAGGTTGGGAAGGCTAGGACATTATTCCATGGAGTGCAGGAGGCTGATCTCATAGAAGTGTATAAGATCATGAGAGGAATAGATTGGGTAAATGCAGAGTTACCCAGAGTTTTACCCAGAGTTAAGGAAATCGAGAACCAGAGGACATGGGCTTCAGGTGTGGGGGGATAGATTTAATAGGAACCTGAGGGGCCACTTTTTTACACCTAGGGTAGAAGGTGTGTGGAGCGAGCTGCCAGAGGAGGTAGTGGACTATAACAATATTTAAAACACATTTGGATGGTTTAGAGGGATGTAGACCAAACACAGGTAGGTGGGACTAGTGTAACTGGGACATGTTGATCGGTATGGGCAAGTTGAGTTGAGAAGCCTGTTTCCACGCAGTATATCCCTTTGAGCAGGTCCTTCGAGTTATAAATTCACCGCTGCTATCGAACTATCCATGTGAAACCACTGCCTTACTATTTTGAGCTATTTCCGTACATCACACTGAGGGGAAATAATGCAGAGCTCAGGCAACCGATGAAGTAATCAATTATTCCTACTCCGCAGCACGCCCCGTGTAATAATTAATTAATAGACGCTCTGTTTCATTATGCGGCCATTTAGAATGTGCAAGGCATTTTTGGCTGCAATCTTTCATGGGTAATGACTGCGCCACATTCTCGACAAAGGGTTTTGTGCAGCAGCATTAATTATATCCTGCCACTTCACCTTCCACATGGCCAATTCAACTTTACGGCCTTGTCGATTTATGCGCTTTTGCTTTGTATCGAGATTTACTTTGGATGTCTGAAGAAGGGTTTCGACCCAAAACGTCACCCATTCCTTCTCTCCAGAGATGCTGCCTGTCCCGCTGAGATACTCCAGCTTTTCGTGGCTATTTATGATGGATGTTGCCAGGACTTGAGGGACTGAGCCATAGGGAGGTTGAGCAGGCTTGGAGTGCAGGAGGGTGAGGGGTGAGAGAGGCGTACAAGACCGTGAGGGGAATAGATAAAGTGAATGCAGTATGTTACGCATTGTTTGGGAATCAAGAACCACAGCACATAGGTGAGATGGGAAAGATTTACTAGGAAGCTGAGGGGCATCTTTTTCACCCACAGAGAGTGGTGGATACAAGGAACGAGCTTCCAGAGGAGGTAGTTGAGGCAGGTATTATAACAATATTTAAAATACATCAGCTCAGTCTGTCTAAACCTACCTGACCTCCCAGTTGCTCAACACTTAATTCCCCTCCCAATCCCATACTGACCTTTCTGTCCTGGGCCTCCTCCATTGTCAGAGTGAGGCCCAGCGCAAATTGGAGGAACAGCCACTTGTATTTCACTTGGGTAGCTTACACCTCAGCGGTGTGAACGTTGACTTCTCTAACTTCAAGTAAACCTTATTTTCCCTCTCTTCCCAGTACTCCCACTTGTCTCCGACCTGTACCGACTGCAGATTGCTCTGGGCCCACATCTACAAAGCCCAGGAAGAGCATGGTGAAGCGTCTCAGTCTGTGAGTAGAATAAAATAACACTGTATCTGTTAAGCCAGAGAGTACGGTCCTTCATTGATGTGTAGGAAGGAGCAGAACTGCAGATGCTGGTTTGAATCGAAGATAGACATAAAAACCTGGAGTAACTCAGAGGGTCAGGCAGCATCTCTAGAGAGAAGGAATTGGGTGACATTTTGGGTCGAGACCCTTCTGCAGACTAGAATGGTTCATTGTTGGCAGGGGAGAAGATGACAAGGCATACATTCAGTAAAACTAATCAGGACAGTGTAATCAGACCCAAAACGTCACCTGCCCCTTTTCTCCAGAGATGCTGTCAGTCCCGCTGAGCTCCTCCAGCCTTTTGTGTCTATCTTCGGTTTTTTAGTGATCTTTGACATTTCCCTCATAGTGAACAGAGCTTTTGGTATACAGGCCTTGTTTTCTCAGGACCGTATGATGCTGGGGAGGTCAGTACCTGTGATCGACCGGGTAGTGTCCACCACATTGTATAATCTCCTTCTTTCCTGGGCTTTCGAGTTGCTGAACCTGGCCGTGATGAAACCAGTCAAAGATGCTGCCATGTAAGGTCCACCACCGATTTTCCGGCATCCTTGGTTCCAGAGCCTTTCTGGATTATCCGTTTCGCCAGACCAATAGAGGTCCCAGCCTCCAAGACTTTACTGGAGAACCTACCCGATCTCCCGGTTGCTCAATACTTAATTTCCCTCCCATTCCCACACTGACCTTTCTGTCCTGGGCCTCCTCCATTGTCAAAGTGAGGCCGAGCGCAAATTGGAGGTTGGGTTTGGACGATCAAATTGAAATTAACTTCCTTGAAGTTGTTGCCAGGAGATCTATTTAAAGAAGATTAAATCATTTAGTGGGTTTAGCGTGAGCATTGGCTGCAGCTCACTGCATTGGTCATAATTAGCAATGTTGGATACATGTAAACATGTATGATTCCTGAGGCCTGACATTAGAGTGGTAGGAGGTATCCAGTTGTCTGAGACAGGTTTCACGGTACCTGGACGTGGTGCCGACGGACGAGAAGCCGAAGCAAAGAAGTGGAAACTAAATAACTGAATGGAAACAAAGCCGAAACGCCAAATAACTGAATGGGAACGAAGCCAAAATGCCAACTAACCGAAAGGGTGGGACACCTAAAAGTTAACTAACCGAAAGGCTGCATCACCTAAAAGCAAACTCACCGAATGGCCACTCTGCCGAAACGCCACCTACCCAAAAGCGGCGTAGACGACAAACCTACAAACCAAATGCCGCTCAACAGTAAAGTCAAATAACGGACATGACGTTGCCGGGGGGCCGGACTTGTCAGCGATTGGTCCAGACCCCCGAGTCCATCATATCACTGTGGAGGGATGAACATTGTCCCACGCCTCCACCCGACCCACAGTCCGCAGAGGGTGGCCGTGGGAGAGTGGGGGCTGTCCTGAGCGATGCGCACATTCGGCCACTTACAACTTGGTGCTTGGGTTCAGATTGCACAGTCATCCATGGCTTGTGTGGGAAAATGACCCCCATGCTCCCGTCTCCCCTTCTTTTTCCCCTCTTTCTCTTCCCCCTCTCTCTCTCCCTTCACTCCCTCCCTCCCCCTTCTCTTTCTCCCCCTCTCTCTCTCCCTCTCTCTCTCTCCCTTCTCTCTCTTCCCCTTCTCTCTCCCCTCCTCTCTCTCTCCCCCCGTTTCTCTCTCTCCCCCCTCTCTCTCCATTCTCTCTCTGTCCCCCCCTTCTCTCTCTACCCCACTTATTCAGAGCGGTTATGGAAGTTGAGAAAACTGGCACTGACAGCGAAGATAGACACAACATGCTGGAGTGACTCATTGGGACAGGCAGCATCTCTGGAGAGAAGGAATGGGTGGCGTTTTGAGTCGAGACTCTTCAGATTCAGTCTTAAGGTCTGAAGAAGGGTCTCGACATGAGTAGGTGGCATTTCGGCAGAGCGGCCAACGCAGCCTTTCGTTTAGTTGACTTTTAGGTGTCCCTCCCATTTGGTTAATTTACATTTAGGCGTCGCACCCTTTCGGTTAGTTGGGGTTTTGGCTGTTTCCATTCGGTTATTTGGCGTTTCGGCTTTGTTTCCATTCTGTTATTGGGCTTCCACTTCTTTGCTTCGGCTTCTCGTCTTTCAGTTCCACGTCTGCATTCGTGGTTTCACAATTGCTGCTAGTCAGAGAGTGGTGATTATGTGGAATTCTTTGCCACTGAAGGCTGTTGAGGCCAAGTCAATGGATATTTCGAAAGCAGAGATAGATAGATTTTTGTTTAAGAAAGAACTGCAGATGCTGGAAAAAATCAAAGGTAGACAAAAATGCTGGAGGAACTCAGGAGGTGAAGCAGCATCTATGGAGACATTTCGGGTCGAAACTCTTCTTCAGACCGACAGATAAATAGATTTTTGATTAGTACGGGAGTCGGGTTATTGTGAGAAGGCAGGAGAATGGGGTTAGCAGGAAAATAGAGATCAGCCATGGTGGAATGGCGGAGTAAATTTGATGGGCCGAATGGCCTAATTCTGCTCCTTTCACTTATGAACGCGAACAGCACATCACATTTGGACTAGAGTTTGTACGTTCTCTCTGTGTCTGTGTGGGTTTTTCTCCGGGTGCTCCGATTTCCTCCCTCATTCCAAAGACGTGCAGGTGTATAGATTAATTCTGAAAATTGCCCCCAGTGAGTAGGGTAGACCTAGTGTATGGGTGATCGCTGGTCGGCGCATACTTGGTGGGCCAAACGGCCTGTTTCCATGCTGTATTTCATGAAGCTTAGAAGTAATGGTAGTGCATCATTTCACCACGTTGAGCAAACGCTCTGTATCCTGGACATCACCACAATAGTAAGATTAAACGAGAACTTACCAGTTTGAAGTTTGATGTTTATTTTATGAGGAGTTACGATGAGCGATTACGGGAAGAACCCCGCCAGTCCGCATGCGTCTCAATCTTCAAAGCAGCGGTGTGAAATCACAGATAATAGTAACTGAAGTAACATAGTAAGATTAGAAACCTAGAAACTACCAGATAACCTTTGGGATATGAGGGTTGGGAGCGGTGGGCACGTAATCGCTCATCATAACTCCTCATAAAATAAAGATCAAACTTCAAACTGGTACGTTCTCGTTTATTCTTACTATTTTACTTCGGAGTCACGTGAGTGATTCCGTGAAGACTTCAAAGCTCTGTGATTTCATGCCGTGGATATGAGTCCATGCGACACACTGCCTCGGTTGACACAGGATGAGTAATAACAAATAATGCATTCAAACATGATACAGAATTAAACACGTTGATGCTTTATTTAACAAAAAGGAAAACAATAGCGACCCCTCTCTCCCAGGGGGAAGCTACAAAACAGAACTTAACACGGAGTGGCCAAATACCCCTGGTGTGGCAAGAGGTTTATGATAGAACCTCTCAAACGTCAGTTCATTGGACCATCCTGCGGCCGCGAGGATTTGGTCCAGAGGGATGTCCAGTGCCCTCGCTGCTGATGTTGATGCCGCCCTGGTGGAGTGAGATTTAAAAACATCAGTGTCGACTCCGGCACAAGCCAGAACATGTTTCAGCCACTTTGAGATGGTCTGTACCGACACCTTCTTATGAGGCTTTTTATGACAAATGAATATCGCCAATTCCGAGCCTCAGGCTCTTGGTGACCTTGATATACTGCTGCAAGTGTGTGACTACACATAGGCGAAGGTCTATGGGGTATGCCATAAAGTTAAGTTTAAGCCCTGACGTCCCTGGCCTGCTCTGCTTAAGTAAAGCAAGGATGAAACCATCCTATCCAGTCGAAGCTTCTGCAATGTCTGGACACGTTGCGCTGAAACCAACGCCATGAGCATAACCACTTTAAGAGTGAGTCTGGGCAATGACAGAGATGTTGCTGGAGCCCATTGGCGAAGCAGCGCGAGAACCACGCTCACATCCCAGATTTCCGTGTATCTGGGCCTGGGGGGATTACAGTTAAAAGTACCCTTCATGAACCAAGATATTAAAGGGTGAGACCCAACAGAGTGTTGTCCCTCTCCTTGCCACAGGTAGGACGATAAGGCACTCCTGGCACTATTGATGGCACTATAGCTTAGTCGCTCATCAAAATATAATGTGGAAAGAAATTCCAACACGTCAGGTATGCTTGCCGTGTGATATGAAATGTTCGACTGCAAGCAGAACACCTTCCATTTCTTGATATGAGAAATATATTGTTTTTTAGTACTCTCCCTCCAGGCTGCAGTAATCACATCCACCGTATGGCCTGATAGTCCGAGCCCCAGGAACGGTCTCCTCAGAATCTGCAAATCAACAGATTAATACGGTCATGTAGTGGATGATTCTCCCCAGTTACAGGATGAACCAGCAGGTTACTGCTTTTGGGGACAGCCATAAAAGGCTGTGTTTTTAGTCTCAGAACTAGTGGAAACCATGGTTGTGTAGGCCAGTCGGGACCTACCAAAATGCCTGAGGCAGAGTCCTGCTCGATCTTAAGCAAGCACCGACTGATGAGGCAAAATGGGGGAAATGCATATAAAACATTCCACCCCAGTGTAGCGAGAATGCATCTACCGCTACTGCCCCTGGGTCTGGTTCCCATGAAACATACTTTGGTAACTGGTGATTCAATATGGATGCAAACAAATCAATCTCTGGTACGCCATACCGAATGACAATATCATTGAATACTTCATGATTCAACATCCACTGTGTTGTCATTGAATTTCCATGATCTGGTGTCTGCCACCATGTTAAATCTACCTGGTAAGTAGATAGCTGAAATCCAGATGTTTCTTGTAATACACCAGTGCCAAATAAGGTTAGCCAACTTATCACATGATACCGATTTGATTCCACCCATGTGATTAACGTATGCTACTGCTGTAGTGTTGTCAATCTGAAGCTGCACATGCAAATAATGCATATTAGTACAATACACCTTTAGGCCATAGAGTGCTCCCATCAACTCTAAATAGTTAATACCATGTGATTGAAGAAGTAATGCCTCATGCATATTCCATCTGCCACCACAGCAGGAGATGGTATCAGTAGGTCCCCATCCTAGAGCACTAACATCAGTTTGTAAAATAACTGAATGTTTATCAATCCGAATTTTACTGGAGCAAAGCCAAATATTTGCTATCCACCATTGTAACTCAGCAACAGCTTCAGCTGGTAACCGCATCGGTCTATTAAAATGACCTGCATGCCTTTTCAGTGCCCGCTCCTTTGCACATTGCAAATTTTGATAATACAAAGGTCCAAACTGTGCGGCTGGAAAAGCAGCCACTAATTTGCCAATTATACTAGTAACCTGCCAAATAGAAGATTGTTGCTCGTCAACGAGGTTGCTACAGGCTTCTTTTAACTCTGACCTCTTGCCTGGAGGCAGAGTCACAGGCATGCGAGTTGAATTAATGGTGAACCCCAAATAATCAATTACTCCAGATGGTATCAATTTGGATTTAACTGGATGGATAAGAAACCCCAAACTTTCACACATGAGTTTGGCAGCTGAAACAGATAATTCAGCTGATTTCTGAGTCTTGCCTATGATTAGGATATCATCCAAATAGGCCCTTACAATATGATTCTGAGCCCGGAGTAGGCCCAACACCGGTTTTAACAATTTTGTAAATAATCTATGAGCCGAAGTTAATCCATTAGGCAATGCTTTAAACTGCCATAATTGCTTCATCCAGCTAAATTTCAAATATCTCCGGTGATTGTAATGAATGGGTACTGAATAGTATGCATCTTTGAGGTCTATGCATGCCATATAGCATCCTCTAGAAACCAGCTGTTTGGCAGTAACAAAAGTTTCCATCTTGAAATGTTTATACTGCACATAGGAGTTAAGCCGAGTTAGGTCAAGAATGATTCGACACCCACCATCCTTCTTTTGTCTAGGGAATATATTAGATACAAATTGGTGAGATTGATGAAAAGACTTCTCAATTACCCCTTTTTTAGCTAACGTTTCAATTTCAGCTTGTACATCGAAAGACTCTTGTGAAAAAGACAACGTCCGGCTAGGTGTATGCTGTGTAGGTGGACACAATTTGAAAATGAATTCAATTCGGAACCCTACTATACTGTGCAGTATAAACAAATCTGATGTTATAGAACACCACTCATTAAAAAACAAATGTAATCTCCCACCAACTTGTAGTTGGTCACCTACCTTGGTTGGTATGAACTTCTGTCCCCGTGTTCTGGAGGGAAAGGATGTTGGCGTGCGCCAATTGCGCATAGTTGTCAAGGGCCGGCTTGGTCCTTGGCCTGAAGCCGATTCAGTTTATAGGGGTGCTGCCTCCGGTGGGGATTTTTGCTGTCCGGTTGTGCTTTTATGAGGCCAACCGTTTTCGCCTCATCATCCAATTCTCGGACCTGTTTCGACAGGTTGTCACCGAATAGTAAATTTGGTGGCTGCACGTTGCTTGCTTTGCATAGTGCCGCAAATTTTGGATTCAGCATAGGGCGGATTGCACTCTTCCTTAAACAGTTTATCTCGAAATGTGCATTGCACATCAGGGCAAGAGCATCCTGCTGCACCTCAGACAGAGCCCCACCATCAACCGACTTGGCAAACGCTGTAATTCCGGAAGCAAGCAGCTTTAGAATCTTTTGGAGCCTCAGTTCTTGGGCTCTGACACCCGCTGCCATGTGACCCCAGATTGGGTGGTTCACAGTTGGAACTTTCAGCGAGGTACAATTGGCCAGCGTCTGGTATTTTTTGGAGGTTTCCTCCATGGTGAGGTCTTGAAGCTGATGTGAGACCATGTAATTTATGGTCATGGCCAGACCCTCATCCAGTGGTCCCCCAGTTCCGGCTGGTATGGCAAATTTGGATGCCATGCTTGGCACCCCTGATTCCTGGCCGTCTTGCCTGGAGGTATGCTCACCAGCTATACCCCCAACCTCAGAGTCAGAACAAAACTGACTCCGTGTACTCTCCTTCCCCAAGAGGGAGACATCATGCAACCCTTCTACAGGTGCTGCTGCCACGGGCCCCCGAGGAGACCCGCGGATATAAAGCTCGTCTTCCTCGAGCACATCCTGATGGAGCATCCTCTCCATCAGGAGCTCCATTTTGGACAGCCGCCCCAAAATGGCATCCATCGTGGGAGGAGAATCCTCCTGATCCGACTCATGAGAGTCAACGGGCCTGACCGACTTTTTGGTGGCTTTCCGGCCCACCGGAGTAGCCATGGGTCTTTCCACCGGCCTCAAGTAGGAAGCCACTAGCCGTGCCGCCAGTGACTTTGAAGGCGAGATGGACGGCCGCCCGCTACCTGCATTCCTGCGGTCTTCTGTAGCTGCTTTACCAGCGGATCGCCTCGACCTTCCTTTAACCGTTCTCTCCATAGTCGACTTGTTCCTGTAAACAAGATTCACCGACCGCAGAAAACGACCTCAGCTAAGTTTAAAACTTACCTCAGGGTTTTTAAACTTACTGCTGGTGGAGCTGCGCCCTGCCAGCCCATCGGTGCGCCATGCGTCAGACGTAATGACGCGCATGCGGACTGGCGGGGTTCTTCATGGAAACACTCACGTGACTCCTAAGTAAAATCCCATTTAGTTGTCCATCATATGTTAACACCTCTGGTAACATTAACCCCTCGCTCATAAGTTACAGGAGCAGAATTAGGCCATTCGGCCCATCAAGTCTACTCCACTATTCAATTATGGCTGATCTATCTTTCCCTCTCAACCCCATTCTCCTGCCTTCTCCCCATAACCCGTGATACTCGTTCTAATCAAGAATCTATCTATTTCCACCTTAAAAATATTCAATGACTTGGCCTCCACAGCCGCCTGTGGTAATGAATTCCACAGATTCACCACCATCTAGCTAAAGACATCTCCTTCTTAAAGGCTTTGATCCTAGACCAGGGGTTGCCAACCTTTTTCATCCCATTTACCCATGGCAACTTTAATAACACATCACAATATTATTTGACTTATTTATGAACAACTAATGATGAACAGATGGTATACCAGAACCAAACACAGTCAGTCAAAGTGAAAAAGTATGTACAAATCCAGAATCATTAAATTTGTCCCCTATGTAGGCAGAATTTACCCTCTGGGGGTAAATTTACCCCAGGCTGGGAACCCTTGTCCGAGACTCTCCCATGAGTAGAAACATCCTATCCACATCCACACTGTCCGAACCTTTCACTATTTGGTGCATTTCAATGAACTCCAGCGAGTACAGGCCCACTGCCGTCATAAACGCTCATCATAGGTTAACCCATTCATTCCTGGGATCATTCTCGGAAACTTCCTCTGGACCCTCTCCATAGCCAGCACATCCTTCCTCAGATATGGTGCCCAAAATTGCACACAATCCTCCAAATGTGGCCTGACCAGCGCCTGATAGAGCCTCAGCATTACATCCCTGTTTTTGTATTCTAGCCCTCTTGAAATAAATGCTAGCATTGCGTTTGCCTTTTTATCACTGATTTGTCTTTTTGGGAATCCGGCAACAGAACTCCCAACTCCCTTTGCACCTCCGATTTCTGGATTCTCACCCCATTTAGAAATTAGTCTATGCCTTTTTTCCCCATTCATCTTTCTCTCAAACTCTGTTTTATACCATCCCTTGAACTCCAGTTTTTAAACATCTGTTCATTATTCACTCTGCCATAATTTGTTTCTGGCATCCTTATCCATCTCAATTAGTTCCCATCCCCCACATATGCTGTTTAAGAAGGAACTGCAGATGCTGGAGTTGAAGTGCTGAGCCACAGGGAGATCAGGTTGGTTAATGCGGACCGAGCGGAGGTGTTCGGCGAAACGATCTGGAACGAGTGCTTGGGTCCTTGAATGGAGTCGAGGGGTGAGGTAAAGCGACAAGTGTAGCATCTTTTGCGGTTGCAAGGGAAAGTGCCCGGAGAGGGAAGGGAAGAATTGACCAGGGAGTTACGGAGGGAGCGGTCTTTGCGGAAAGCAGATAGGGGTGGAGATGGGAAGATGTGGCGAGTGGTGGGGTCACGTTGAAGGTGGCGAAAATGACGGAGGACTATTTGTTGTATGTGACGGCTGGTGTGGTGAAAGATGAGGACTAGGAGGACTCTGCCCTTGTTGCAAGTGGGGGGATGGGGAGAGAGAGCAGTGTTACGGGTTATTGAAGAGACCCTGGTGAGAGCCTCATCTATTGTAGGGGAGGGGAACCCCCGTTCCCTGAAGAATGAGGACATTTCCGATGCCCTGGTGTGGAACACCTCATCCTGGGAGCAGATGCGGCGTAGACGGAAGAATTGGGATTAAGGGATGGAGTCCTTACAGGAAGCAGGGTGGGAAGAAATGTAGTCTAGATAGCCATCGGAGTCAGTGGGTTTATAGTGGACTGTCTGCTTTCCGCAAAGACTGCTCCCTCCGTAACTCTGTGGTCAATTCTTCCCTTCCCTCCCCGGGCACTTTCCCTTGTAACCGCAAGGGATGCTACACTTGTCGCTTTACCTCCCCCCTCGACTCCATTCAAGGACCCAAGCAGTCGTTCCAGGTGCGACAGAGGTTCACCTGCATCTCCTCCAACCTCATCTATTGCATCCGCTGCTCTAGATGTCAGCTGATCTACATCGGTGAGGCCAAGCGTAGGCTTGGCGATTGTTTCGCCGAACACGTCCGCTCGGTCCGCATTAACCAACCTGATCTCCATGTGGCTCAGCACTTCAACTCCCCCTCCCATTCCGAATCCCACCTTTCCGTCCTGGGCCTCCTCCATGGCCATAGTGAGCACCACCTAGCGGCAAAAACATTGACCTCCAATTTCCGGTAGCCCTTGCTGTCTCCTCCTCTTCTCCTCCCCTTCTCAGCTCTCCCTCAGCCCACTGGCTCCTCCTTTTCTTTCTTCTCCCCACCTCCCCCCCCCCCCCACCCTACATCAGTCTGAAGAAGGTTTTCGGCCCGAAACGTTGCCAATTTCCTCCGCTCCATAGATACTGCTGCATCCCGCTGAGTTTCTCCAGCACTTTTGTCTACCCCACATATGCTGAATCCTCCTTAGTTTAGTTTTAGAGATACAGCGTGGAAACAGGCCCTTCGGCCCACCGAGTCCACGCTGACCAACGGTCACCGTCACGCTAATTCTATGTTATTCTATATGCTTAGGGACAATTCAAAGAAGCCAATTAACATTGGAGCTGCTGCCTCATAGCGCCAGAGGCCCGGGTCAGTTTAATTTATTGTCATGTGTACCGCGATACAGTGAAAAGCTTTTTGTTGCATTCTATCCAGTCAGCCGAAAGACAATATATGATTACAATCAAGGACTGTACAGATGCATGATAAGGGGATAATATTTAGTGCAAGATAAACCCAGTAAAGTCCGATCAAGGATAGACCAAGGGTCATCAATGAGGTAGATAGTAGTTTAGCACTGCTCTCTGGTTGGGGTGGAATAGTTCAGTTGCCTGATAACAGCTGGGTAGAAACTGTCCCTGAATCTGTGTGTTTTCACACTTCTATACATTTTGCCTGATGGGAGAGGGGAAAAGAGGGCCAGGATTTGACTCATCCTTGATTATGCTGCTGGCCTTGCCGAGTCTAGGAATGTTTGATGCTGACCTTGAGTGCTGCCTGTGTGTGTGGATTTGCACATTCTCCCTGTGACCATATGCCTTCTCCGGCTGTGTGTGTGTGTGTGTGTGTAGTTGGCATGTTCTCTCTGTGACCGCATGGCTTCTTCAGAAGTGTGTGCTGATGGATTGTGCTCCCTACTTGCAGGCTCTTTCTAGGGTCGGAGGTCATCAAGAACAGCACTCCCAACAAACAGCGAGCAGCCCAAGTCCCCGCCCAGCAGCAGCTCTGGGGAGAGCATGGACTCCGTCAGCTTTTGTTCATCCGGCCACAATATCAAAGACACCTGCACAACGCCCACCGACAGGGCCACCACGCAGACATGGCCTCCAACAAGCCCGCTGACACAGCCACCAACATGCCCGCCGACACAGCCACCAACACGGCCACCAACATGCCCACTGACACGGCCACCAACACACACGCCGACATGGCCACCAACATGCCCACTGACACGGCCACCGACACACGCGCGACACGGCCGATGACATGTCCGCAGACATGGCCACCGACACGGCCCGATGACAGGGCCACCGACACGGGCACCAACATGCCCACTGACACGGCCACCAACATGCCCGCCGACACAGCCACCAACACGGCCACCAACATGCCCGCCGACGGCCACCAACATGCCCCACCGACACGGCCACGAACATGCCCGCTGACACGGCACCAACATGCCCACCGACACGGCCACGAACATGCCCGCTGACACTGCCACCGACACACCTGTAACACGGCCACCAACATGCCCACCGACATGGCCACGAACATGCCCGCTGACACGGCCACCAACATGCCCACCGACACGGCCACGACATGCCCGCTGACACTGCCACCGACACACCTGTAGACACGGCCACCAACATGCCCACCGACACGGCCACAAACATGCCCGCTGACACGGCCACCAACATGCCCACCGACACGGCCACGAACATGCCCGCTGACACTGCCACCGACACACCTGTAGACACGGCCACCAACATGCCCACCGACACGGCCACGAACATGCCCGCTGACACGGCCACCAACATGCCCACCGACACGGCCACGAACATGCCCGCTGACACTGCCACCGACACACCTGTAGACACGGCCACCAACATGCCCACCGACACGGCCACCAACACGGCCACCAACAAGCCCGCTGACAAGGCCACCAACATGCCCGCCGACAAGGCCACCAACACGCCGCCAACATGCCCACCAACACGGCCACCAACATGCCCACTGACACGGCCACCAACACACACGCCGACACGGCCACCATCATGCCCACTGACACGGCCACCGACACACGCGCCGACACGGCCGATGACATGTCCGCAGACATGGCCACCGACACGGCCCGATGACAGGGCCACCGACACGGGCACCAACATGCCCACTGACACGGCCACCAACATGCCCGCCGACACAGCCACCAACACGGCCACCAACATGCCCGCCGACGGCCACCAACATGCCCACCGACACGGCCACGAACATGCCCGCTGACACGGCCACCAACATGCCCACCGACACGGCCACGAACATGCCCGCTGACACTGCCACCGACACACCTGTAGACACGGCCACCAACATGCCCACCGACATGGCCACGAACATGCCCGCTGACACGGCCACCAACATGCCCACCGACACGGCCACGAACATGCCCGCTGACACTGCCACCGACACACCTGTAGACACGGCCACCAACATGCCCACCGACACGGCCACGAACATGCCCGCTGACACGGCCACCAACATGCCCACCGACACGGCCACGAACATGCCCGCTGACACTGCCACCGACACACCTGTAGACACGGCCACCAACATGCCCACCGACACGGCCACCAACACGGCCACCAACAAGCCCGCTGACAAGGCCACCAACATGCCCGCCGACAAGGCCACCAACACGCCGCCAACATGCCCACTGACACGGCCACCAACATGCCCACCGACACGGCCACCGACACACGCGCCGACACGGCCGATGACATGTCCGCAGACATGGCCACCGACACGGCCCGATGACGGCCACCGACACGGGCACCAACATGCCCACTGACACGGCCACCAACATCCCCTCCGACACAGCCACCAACACGGCCACCAACATGCCCACCGACACGGCCACCAACATGCCCACCGACACAGCCACGAACATGCCCGCCGACACGGCCACCAACATGCCCACCGACACGGCCACGAACATGCCCGCTGACACTGCCACCGACACACATGTAGACACGGCCACCAACATGCCCACCGACACGGCCACCAACATGCCCACCGACACGGCCACGAACATGCCCGCTGACACTGCCACCGACACACCTGTAGACACGGCCACCAACATGCCCACCGACACGGCCACGAACATGCCCGCTGACACTGCCACCGACACACCTGTAGACACGGCCACCAACATGCCCACCGACACGGCCACCAACAAGCCCGCTGACACGGCCACCAACATGCCCGCCGACAAGGCCACCAACACGGCGCCAACATGCCCACTGACACGGCCACCAACATGCCCGCCGACACGGCCACCAACATGTCCGCAGACACGGCCACCATGACGGCATCCGACACGCTTGCAGACACGGCCACCAACATCCCCGAAGGGCCGCAAAGAAAGGCACAAAGAAAGAGCCGCACTCTCACTCACACTGCACTCACCCATTCACTTTCACTCACTCTCCCTCACTCAATTACCTACTCACACTCACTCCTCTCTCTCACACGCTCTTCACTCACACTCACTCACGCACACTCACCCACACTCAACTCACTCACTCTCATTCACTCTGACTCAATCTCACTCACCCACTCACTCTCACTCACCCATTCACTGTCACTCCGTGTGCAGACGTGGCATCGAAGGATGAGATGCTGAAGCGAAGAAGTGGAAGCTAAATAAACGAACGGAAACAATGCCGTAAAGCTAAATAACCAAAAGAGCGCAAGGCCAAAAAGCCAAAAATCCGACGGACGCGAGGCCGAAAAGCCAAATAACTGAAAGGGTGAGATGCCTAAGAGCCGACTAACGGAACATAAACGACTACGAAAAGCCAACTCACTGAAAGGGCGAATCATCGAAAAGCCAAATAACGGAAAGAGTGGGACATCTAAAAGCCAACTCACCGAACGGACGCATCGCCAAAAAGCCAAATAACAAACATTACGTCACCGGGGTGGGGGTGGGGGTGGGGGGGGGGGGGGTGGAACTTGTCAGCGATTGGTCCAGACTCCCAAGTCCATCACATCACTGGCCGGGGGAGATGGAGGGTGGGGATCATTTTTTAATTTTCCTTTGCCGCTTTTGGACCTACCTAAATATAAAATAAAACCTCGTGTGATTGGAACTTTCAGTTGATTATATAAAATAATAATCTAATTTGGTTCCACAGATATTTACACCAACTGTAACAATCATATTTTGACTATCACAATACATTTACATACACTACCGTGCATCTTGAAAGCCACTGGCCTTTTGGGTGTGAATCGAGAAACCAGACGCTTACACCTTGGTGCTCGGGTACAGAGTGCCCAGTGTCACCCTCCAGCCCCGGGTATTCTTGTGTGGGAAGATACTGCTGATGCTGGTACACACTGACAAATAGACACAAAATGCTGGAGTAACTCAGCGGGACAGACATCATCTCTGGATAGAAGGAATGGGTGACTTTTCGGGTAGAGACCCTTCTTCAGACAATCACAAGTACTCTCACTGACGAGACTTCAGTTCACTCTGATGGGTCTTGGACCGAAACGTCACCTATTTCTTCTCTCCAGAGATACTGCCTGTCCCGTTGTGTAAGCGGCCGAAGGAGCTCAACCTTTGGGACAGCCCGCACTCTCTTCCCCGGGTCAGTGCTGTCCAGCCAGGGCCGCCCACCAACTCAGCTGGGGGTCAACGGAGGTTTGAAGAATTCTGCTTACTGGGAATAAAGGCCCAAGGCAGCGTAGCGTGGACACTTCCCATCTCTCGGGTGTGCACGCTGACACTAACTCACGCCGATTCACACTTACTCATATCAGTGAGCTGACTCAGCGAGCTAAGATATTCTTTAAAAATCAGTCATAATTTTCGTCTGGTTTCTCGATTCACACCCAAAAGGACCAGTGGCCTTCAAGATGCACGGTAGTGTACGTAAATGTATTGTGGAAGTCAAAATATAATTGTTACAGTTGGTGTAAATATCTATGGAACCAATTTGGATTCTTATTTTGTTAAAGAAACCGAAAGCTCCAATCACACGGGGTTGTATTTTATATTTAGGAAAGACCAAGGCAGCGAAGGAAAATTAAAAACCCCTCCTTCCGTCTCCCCCGGCCAGTGATGTGATGGATGCGGGGTTCTGGACCAATCGCTGATAAGTCCCAGCCCCCAGTGACATCATGTCCGTTATTTGACTTTTCGTCGTTGTTTCCGTTCGGTTTATTGGCTTTTAGGCGTCTCGCCCTTTCGTTATTTGGCTTTTCATTCTTGTGTCCGTTCGGTTTTTTGGCATTTCGACATCTTTTCCATTCGGTTATTTGGCTTCCACTTCTTTGCTTCGGCATCTCGTCCTTCGACACACGTCCGGGTACCTCTCACTCACCCACTTCTCACTCACTCACACTCTCTCACTCTCTCACTCACCCTCACTCTTCACTCACCCACACACTCATTCAGCCACTCACGCTCACTCACTCTCTCACTCACTCTCAGTCGCCCACTCATTCACACTCTAACTCACTGTCACTCACTCCCACTCTCTCACTCACTCTCACCCAATCACTGTCTCTCACTCGCACGCACACTCACTCATTTTCACTTACACTCGCTCACCCACTCACTCTCACTCCCTCTCACTCGCTCGCTCTAATTCACTCACTCTCTCACTCACATTCTTCACTCACTCACTCACACTCTTCACTCTTTCTCTCACACTTACTCACTCTCACATTCACTCTCACTTTCTCACTCACACTCTTCACTCACTCTGTCACTCACCCACTCACACTTGCACTCTCACTCACCCACTCACTCTCACTCACACTCTTCACTCATTATATCACTCACCCACGAACTCACACGAACTCACACTCACTTCACGCAGCCCACTCACTCTAACTCACTCCACTCACTCATTGCAAGTCACTTTTGCTCACACCTACTCACACTCTAACCCACTCACACTCATTCAGTCTCACACCCACTCTCACACACCCACTCGCTCTCACTCACTAACTCATACCCACTCTCTCACTCACCCATGCTCTCACCCACTCACTTGCTCTTCACACTCACTCACCCACAGTCACTCACTCTCACTCTCACTTCACTCATTCACTCTCACTCACCCACACTCTCACGCACTCTCACTCACCCACTCACACTCACTCACCCACACTCACTCACCCACTCACTCACATCCACTCACTCACTATCTCATTCACTCTCACTCAATCTTACCCATTCACTGACTCTCACTCTCTCTCACCCACTCTCACTCACTCACTCTCACTCACTCACTCTCACCCACTCACTCATTCTCTCACTCACTCATTCTCTCACTCACCCACTCTTACTCACTGTCACACTATCATTCACTCACTCTTCACTCAGTCTCATTCACCCACTCTCAATCTTCACTCACTCACACTCTGCACTCACTCTCTCACTACCACTCACTCGCTCTTCACTCACTCTCACACTCTCACTATCACCCAGCCACTCATAGTCACTCAATCTCACTCACTCTCACTGACCCACACACTCTCACTCACTCACACTCTTCACACTCTCACTCACCCACTCACACTCCACTCACCCACACTCTCACTCAATCTCACTCACTCTTATTCACGCACTCACTATCTCATTGACTCACTCAATCTCACCCATTCACTTACTCTCACTCACCCACTCTCACTCACTCTCACTCATTCACCCACACTCACTCACCCACACCCAGTCACTCATTCTCTCACTCACCCACTTACTCACTGTCTCACTCTCACACTCACTCTCGCTCACCCACTCTCTCTTCACTCACCCACACACTAACCGACTCACTCGCTCACACTCTTCACTCGCCCACTCACTCTCAGTCACTCACCCAATCGATCTCAGTCACTCTCATTCATTCACTCACTCTTTACTCACTAACTCACTCACACTCACCCACTTACTCATACTCACTCGCACTGACACACTCATTGTCTCACTCATGCACACTCACTCTCACACTCATTCACCCACCTTCTCACTCACTCTCACTCACACTCTTCATTCACTCTCTCACTCACTCACACTCTCACTACCACTCACCCGCTCTTCACTCACTCATTCTCACTCACACACTCTCACTCACCCACTCACACTCACTCACCCACACTCTCACTCACTCCCACTCACTCAATCTTATTGACTCACTCACTATCTCATTCACTCTCAATCTCACCCATTCACTGACTCACTCTCTCACCCACACTCTCACCCACAGTCATTTCTCACTCACCCTCTCTCACTCACTCTCACTATCATTCACACTCTCTGACTCACCCACTCTCACTCTTCACTCACCCACTCTCACTTCACTCACCCACACACTAACCCACTCACTCACACAATCACTCTCTCACTCACTCACTCTTCACTCACCCACTCACTCTCAATCACACCCACTCACACTCATTCATTCACTCACTCTTTGCTCACTAACACTCACACTCACTCACGCTCACTCACTCATTATCTCACTCATGCACACTCACTCTACACTCTCATTCACACACTTACACTCACACTCTTCACTCACACACACACATACACTCGCCACAATCTCACTCTCACTCATTCCCACTCACTCTTTTTCACTCACTCACTATCTCATTCACTCTCACTCAATCTCACCCATTCACTGGACTCTCACTCTCGGTCACCCACTTTCACTCACTCTCACTCACTCTCACACTCTTACTCACTCTCACCCACTCACTCTCTCTCACTCACCCACTCATTCTTCACTCACCCACACACTAACCCACTCACTCACTCACTCACACTCACTCGCGCACTCACTCTCGCTCACACTCACTCGCTCACTCTTCACTCACCCACTCACACTCACTCAGTCACTCACCCAGTCACACTCACTCTAATTCATTCACTCACTCTTTACTCACTCCCACTCACCAACTCACTCACTCTCACTCCCACTCACTCACTCACTGTCTCACTATCATACTCACTCACTCTCACACTGTCATTCACCCACTCACTCCCACTCACTCACTCACATTCTTCATTCACTCACTCACACTCTCACTACCACTCACTCGCTCTTCACTCACTCACTCTCACTCACTCACACGCTCACTCTTAACTTACTCACTGTCACACTCACCCACTCACACTAACACTCACTCACCATCTCACTCTTACTCACCCACTAACTCTCACTCACCCACTTACAGTCACTCACTCTCACACCCACTCTCACTCACCCATTCGCTCATTCTCACTAACACTCACTCACGCTCACACACTCACTCACTCTTCACTCACTCACTCTTACACATTCAACCACACTGTCACTCACTCTCACGCACTCACCCACTCACACTCACTCTCTCATTCACTCTCACTCACTCTCACACACACACGCATTCTCACACTCACCGACTCTCACTCACGCTCACTCACCCACACTTTCACCCACATTCTCTCACTCTTCACTCTCCCACACACACACCCACTCATTCATTCTTCACTGACTCACTCACTCACACGCACTCTCACTCTCACTCACATGCTCACTCTTCACTCACCCACTCACTCTCACTCACCCACTCATACTCACTCACCCACTGTCACTCACTCTCACACACCCACTCACACTCACTCACTCCCACACTCACTCATTGTCTCACTCTCATGCACACTCACTCTCACACTCTCATTCACTCACTCTCTCACTCACACTCTTCACTCACTCACGCTCTCTCACTACCACTCACTCATTCTCACACTCACTCACCCTCACACTCACCCACATTCTCACTCATTCCCACTCCACTCAATCTTATTGACTCACTCACTATCTCATTCACTCTCCATCTCACCCATTCCCTGACTCTCACTCTCTCACTCACCCACTCCCACTCACTCACTCACCCACACTCACTCAGTCTCACCCACTCACTCATTATCTCACTCATCCACTCTCACTCACTGTCTCACTATCATTCACAGTCTCACTCACCCACTCTCACTCTTCACTCACCCACACACTAACCCACTCACTCACACTCACTCACACTCCCTCACTCTCTCACTCTCTCACTCTTCACTCGGTCAGTCACTCACCCACTCACACTCACTCACTCTTTCATTCACTCACTCTTTACTCACTAGCACCCACTCACACACACACACTCACTCACACTCACTTACTCTTATTCACTTACTCACTATCTCATTCACTCTCACTCAACCTCACCCATTCATTGATTCTCACTCTCTCACCCACTCTCTCTCTCACTCACTCTTACACCCACTCTCTCTCTCACTCACTCACTCTTCACTCACCCACACACACTCGCTCACTTCCACTCCTCATTCATTGCCTCACTCTCATGCACACTCACTCTTACACTCTCATCACCCTCTCACACTCTTCACTCACTCTCACTACCATTCACTTGCTCTTCACTCACTCATTCTCACTCACTCACCCACTCACACTCACCCACACTCTCACTCTCACTCCCACTCACTCTTATTCACGTACTCACTATCGCATTCACTCTCACTCAATCTCACCCATTCACTGACTCCCACTCTCTCACTAACCCACTATCACTCACTCTTACTCACTCACTCAGCCACACTCTCACTCACTCTCACTCTTACTCACTCTCACCCACTCACTCTCTCACTTACTAACTCTTCACTCACCCACACACTAACACACTCACTCATTCTCACTCACACTCACTGTCTCACTCACCCGTTCACTCTTCACTCACCCACTCACACTCACTCACTCTCAGTCACTCACCCAGTCACACTCACTCTCATTCTTTACTCACTCACTCACACTCACTCACTCACTCACTGTCTCACTATCATGCACACTCACTCACTCTCACACTGTCATTCACCCACTCATTCCCACTCACTCACTCTCACTCACATTCTTCATTCACTCTCTCACTCACACTCTCACTACCACTCACTCACTCTCACTCACTCTTATGCACTCTCACCCACTCACAAGCTCTCTCTCACTCACCCACTCACTCTTCACTCACCCACACACTAACCCACTCACACTCACTGTCTCACTCACCCGCTCACCCACACTGTCACTCACTCTCATTCACCCACTCACTCTCACTCATTCAGTCTCACTCACTCTCATCCACACGCTCACTCTCATACTCACCCACACTCACACTCTCACTCACACTCTCTCACTCCCTCACTCTCACTCACTCTCACCCATTCACGCTTCACTCACCCACTCACAACCACTCTTCACTCACTGTCGCACTCACACTCTCACTCCCACTCTCACTCCCACTCTCAATCACCGACTCACTCACTTTTCACTTACTCACAATCTCTTACCCACTCACTCGCTCTCACTCACTGTTCACTCTCCCACACACTCTCACTCTCTCACTAACACACACACTCATTCACTCTCACTTACACTCTCACTCACCCACTCACTCACTCACTCACTCACAGTCTTCACTCACCCTCTCACTCAGTTTCAGTCACTCACACACTTACTCACTCTCACCCACTCACGCTTCACTCACTCACAATCACTCTTCTCTCACTCATGGTCACACTAACCCACTCACACTCACATTCACTCATTCTCACACTCATTTACTCTCTCACTCACTCTCTCTCACATTCTTCACTTCTTCACTCATTCACACTCTCTCACTACTACTCACCTGCTCTTCACTCACTCATTCTCACTCACTCTCACTCACCCATTCACACTCACTCACCCACACGCTCACTCACTCTCTCATTCACTCTCAATCTCACCCATTCACTGATTCTCACTCACCCACTCTCACTCTCACTCTCATTCACTCACTCACCACCACCATCTCACCCACTCACTCATTATCTCACTCACCCACTCACTCACTGTCTCACTATCATTCACTCTGTCACTCACCACTCTCACTCTTCACTCACCCACTCACTTTACTCACCCACACATTAACCCACTCACTCACACTCACTCACTCACCCTCACTCACTCACTCACTCTTCACTCGCCCACTCACTCTCAGTCACTCACCCACTCACACTCACTCACTCTCATTCATTTACTCACTAACACTCACTCACACTCACCACTCACTCCCACTCCCACTCACTTACTCTTATTCACTTACTCACAATCTCATTCACTCTCACTCAATCTCGCCCATTCACTGATTCTCACTCTCACTCACCCACTCACTCTCACTCACTCACTCACTCAGCCACACTCTCACTCACTCTCACACTCTTACTCACTCTCACCCACACTCTCGCACTCACTCACTCTTCACTCACCCACTCACACTCACTCACTCCCACTCACTCGTCTCACTCTCATGCACACTCTCACTCTTACACTCTCATTCACCCACTCTCTCACTCACTCACTCTCACACTCTTCACTCACTCTCACTACCATTCACTCGCTCTTCACTCACTAATTCTCACTCACTCACTCTCACTCACCCACTCACACTCACTCACCCACACTCACTCTCACACACTCCCACTCACTCACTCTTATTCACTTAGTCACTATCTCATTCACTCTCACTCACTCACCCATTCACTGACTCCCACTGTCTCACACCCACTATCACTCAATCTCACTCACTCACCCACACTCTCACTCTCACTCCCGCTCACTCACTCTTATTCACGTACTCACTATCGCATTCACTCTCACTCAATCTCACCCATTCACTGACTCCCACTCTCTCACTCACCCACTATCACTCACTCTTACTCACTCACTCAGCCACACTCTCACTCACCCACTCACTCTTCACTCACCCACACACTAACCCACTCACTCACTCTCACTCACACTTACTCTCACTCACCCGCTCAGTCTTCACTCACCCACTCATACTCGCTCACTCTCAGTCACTCACCCAGTCACACTCACTCACTCATTCATCCACTCACTCTTTACTCACTCACTCACACTCACTCACTCTCCCCCACTCACTCACAGTCTCACTATCATGCACACTCACTCACTCTCACTCATTCACCCACTCATTCCCACTCACTCACTCTCACTCACATTCTTCATTCACTCACTCACACTCTCACTACCACTCACTCGCTGTTCACTCACTCACTCACTCACACGCTCACTCATAATTTACTCACTGTCACGCTCAACCACTCACTCACCCTCTCACTCTTACTCACCCACTAACTCTCATACCCACTTACAGTCACTCACTCTCACACCCACTCTCATTCACCCTCTCACTCACCCAATCACTCACTCTCACTCACTCACCCACTCACTCTCACTCACTCTCATTCACTCTCACACACACACATTCTCACACTCTCACTCACTCACCCACTCACTCTCACTCACTCTCATTCACTCTCACTCACACACACGCATTCTCACACTCACTCACTCTCACTCACCCACTCTCTCACCCACTCTCTCACTCTTCACTCACACACTCACTCTCTCACATTCTTCACTGACTCACTCACACACTCCATCACTTGCTCTCACTCACATGCTCACTCTTCACTCACCCACTCACTCCTCACTCACCTACTCACACTCACTCACCCACATTGTCACTCACCCACACTGTCACTCACTCTCACCCACTCACACTCACTCACTCCCACTCACATTCTCACTCGCTGTCAATAACCCCTCACTCACTCTCACTCACCCACTCACACCCACACTGTCACTCATCCACTCACTCTCACTCTCATTCACTCTCACTCACTCTCATCCACACACTCACTCTCACACTCACCCACTCACTCACTCACTCACACTCTCTCACTCCCTCAATCTCACTTACTCTCACCCATTCACTCTTCACTCACCCACTCACAACCACTCTACACTCACTCACTGTCACAATCACACTCTCAATCCACTCTCATTCACCGACTCACTCACTTTTCACTCACAATCTCTTACCCACTCACTCTCACTCACTCACTCTTCACTCTCCCACGCACTCACTCTCACTCACTCTCTCACTAACTCACACACACTCATTCACTCTCACTTACACTCTCACTCACCCACTCACTCACGCTCTCACTCACACTCTTCACTACCCTCTCACTCAGTTTCAGTCACTCACACATTTACTTACTCTCACCCACTCACTCTTCACTCAATCACTGACAATCACTCTTCTCTCACTCACGGTCACACTAACCCTCTCACACTCACATTGACTCACCCACTCTCATTCACCTACTCACTCTCACACCCACTCTCACTCACCCTCACTCACCCACTCAACCACTATTCACTTACTCAAACTCTCACCCACTCGCTCGCTCTCACTCACCCACTCACTCTCACCCACGATCACTTATTCTCACTCACTCTCTCTCACCCACACACTCACCCACACTCTCACTCACTCTCACACTCACTCTCACTCACTCACTCTCACTCACCCACTCCCTCACTCGCGCTCTTCACTCACCCACACACTCACCCTCACTCACTCACTCTTCACTCACCCACACTCACTATACACCACTTAGTCTTACTCATTCACGCACACTCACTGCACTCATCAACTCACTCACAATCTCAGTCACTCCCACACCACTCACTGTCTCTCACTCTCATGGCACTCACTCACTTTCACACTCTCACTCACCCACTCAGTCATTCTCACTCACTTACTCTCACTCACTCAATCTTCACTCACTCACTCTTCACTCACCCACTCTCACTCTTCACTCACCCACGCACTCACCCACCCACTCTCTCACTGTTCACTCACTCAACACCCACACTCACTCACCCACTCACACTCACTCTCTCTCTCTCACCCCACTCACTCTCACTCACCCACATTCCCACTCACTCACACTCTGTAATGTCTGCTGTACAACCATGTTGTGACTAGCACAATGAATACAGTCTGACAACTATGACATCTTGTAAGAAGAGTTTGTTTCCAACAACTACGGAAACTTCTAGAAGCCCACTTGACCTCAGTCACGAGTCACACGCCAACTCGCCAGCTTGTACTCCTGGCCTCAAGAGACGCTGACATTTACATTACATCTCCCCCTTCAACTATATTTACATTACATATCCCCCTTCAAATTTGAGGTCACAATTTTTTCAATACTAATAAATTTAACCTTGAATCAATTTAATGTGGATAACAAACTATTTCCAATACTAATATTGATGACAAATACAAACGTTACATCTCACCCTTCAACTTTGGGGTTTCATTTACGTGTACGTCCACGGCATATAAATGAAAATACAGTACTATTTACTAAAATGCAAATCTAAAGCCATTTAGATTTGGCTTCATTTAATTCAGCAGAACATTTGTACATTTTCCATAGAGTTTCCTTCAATAATATTTTGCATTCGATTTAAATTCTGCTTATGAGCTTTAATATCCACATCAAGTTTTACATTAGAATCAATAAGAGTGTTGCTGTTTTCCACTTTCACCTCAAAACCTAGAAACTCAAGGATTCTGTCTCACTACATCTGGGGGATTGGCTCCATCTGGGAGACAATTTCTTGCTTCTGGGAGACTGGCTCAAAAGACAGAGAATTACTTGAAGCTGAAATTACGGTAAAAGATATTGAAGAGTCTATTAGATCTTTAAAAAACGGTAAAGCAGCAGGCCCAGATGGTTCAGGTTCTGAATTTTATTTTAAAAATTACGATTTGGTCTCCCCACGTTTACAAATACTGTATGAGTATACTTATATTCAACAGAAATTGCCAGATACCTTAAACAAATCTATAATAAAATTTATACCAAAGGTTGATAAGGATCCCGAGATCCAGGATCATACAGAGCAATTGCGCTTTTAAATACAGATCAGAAAATATTAACTACAATTCTAGCACACAGTGCAGTGATGAATAAATTAATACACCCTGACCAAACAGGCTTTATTCAAAAAACGGTATTCATATTTTAATTTGAGACGATTATTTAATATAATATATTCAAAGAGAATCACTAACGAAGACCTAGCAATAATCTCACTTGATGCTGAGAAAGCATTTGATCAGGTTTGAATCACCGAATTTATTTTCGGTGATGGAAAAATTGCAATTGGAAAAATTGCAATTGGGCGAGAAATTCTGTACATGGGTAAAACTTTTATATACTAACCCAACAGCTAGAATATTAACAAATCAAAGGTTATCATCTAAATTTAATTTATCTAGAGGTTGTAGACAAGGATGCCCGTTATCTCCGTTATTATTTGCGCTTGCTATTGAGCCACTTGCTGAAAGAGTTAGGACGGGTTATACACTAAAGACACAGTGAATAAAATTTCTCTATACGCAGATGATGTATTAATTTACCTCACAAAACCAGAAATTAGTATTCCAAAGTTATTAAATTTAATAACTCAATTTGGTTTACTCTCTGGATACAGAATTAATTGGAATAAAAGTGAAATTATGCCAATAAGGGAACATAATACAAATATACTACAACAATTCCCGTTTAAAATAGTAAATGAAAAATTTAAATATTTAGGAATTTATGTCACTAAGACATATGCATCATTATTTAAATTAAAATTTCCCCCTTTACTGAATAAACTACATAAGAATATTCAGTACTGGAAAACACTACCTATTTCAATGGTTGGTAAAATTAATGCCATAAAAATGATTTTTTTACCGCAAATATTATACCTTTTTCAAACAATTCCGATATACTTGCCAAAAGACTTTTTCAAAAAGTTGGATCCCATTATCACTGGTTTTATCTGGGATTATAAGAATCATAGGATAAGCAAAAAATATTTGTGCAAATCAAAAATAAATGGAGGTTTAGTTTAACAATTTGTTTGTTTTATTTTTGGGCAGTTAACATTAAAAATATGAATTTTTGGTTGGAAGAAATAGATCAACAACCGGATTGGTTAAAAATGGAAAAGGAAGATTGTTTACCCTTTGAAATTGGCTCCATACTATTTGCTACTTCGAAATTGAACAAAAAAATGTATAGGGAAAATCCTATAATATACAGTGGTATGCGAATTTGGAAACAATTAAAAAAGACCTTAAAATTGGATAATTTATCACTTTTTCTTCCCATTGCGAATAACCCTTTATTTAAACCTTCTTGGTTGGATAAAGGTTTCATACAATGGAAAAATTATGGAATTAAAATGATGGGACAACTTTATAAGAAAGGCACATTTCTTTCATTTCAGGAGCTACAACAGACTTATGGACTCCACTTAAATGATTTTTTCAGATATCTACAACTTAGAGATTATGTTAAAGCAAATACTTTAACATAATCTCTAAGTTGTAGATATCTGAAAAAATCATTTAAGTGGAGTCCATAATAAAAATATTATTTAAAAAAAGGAAACCGGCCCCTTCAGCCCACCGAGTCCATACCGATCAGCGACCCCCACACACTAACGCTATCCTACACACACTTATTTACTTAGACTTAGTTCCTCCCACACTGTTGAGTGCATTGGGCAGCAAGCTTTGGCCATTCTGTTCGGTTATGTGCGACGTCTTCCACCCTCGATAGGTTAGCGTCCCGGGCTTCCAAATCCTACCAGAATGTTCACCTCATGTGAGTTTTGGTCGGCCTCTTTTCCTTCTTCCGTCAGCTTGCCATGTCATTGCTATCTTAGGTGCACGTTCTGCTGACATTCTGAGGACAAGTCCTGCAGATTTCATCCTGCATCCCTCCATGTCCTGGCTGAGAGGCTTTGTTGCAGTTTCCCAGTAGATCTCCTCGTTTGTGATGTGGTCTCCGTAGCTAGTCTTCAGGATCCTCCTCAAGCAGCGTTGTTGGAAGTCATCCAATTTATTTTTCATCTTCACATTGATTTTCCATGTCTCACTGGCACAGAGGGCTGTAGGGAGGACTACGGACTGGAAGAGTTTGACTTTTAGCATCTTGGATATCCCACCACTAGACCATACTGGCTGCATTCGTCTGAAGATTGATGCAGCTTTACCAATTCCGGGTATTTTATAATTTTTACCGAAGCCAATTAAAACCTTAGCGTCTTTGGCATGTGGGAGGAAACCGGAGCACCTGGAGAAATCCCACGAAGGTCACGGGGAGAACGTAAAACTCCGTACAGACAGCACCTCTACCGCGTGTGGATCGAACCTGGGTCTCTGGCGCTGTAAGGCAGCAGCTCTACCGCGTGTGACGTTTCGGGTCGGGACTCTCCTTCAGTCTGAAAATAGAAGGGAGGGAACTGGAGGTAAGAATAGAATAGAAACATAGAAAATAGGAGCAGGAGTGGGCCATTCGGCCCTTTGAGCCAGCATCGCCATTTAATATGATCATGGCTGATCATTCTTTCCTTTTCTCTCTTTTTTTTTAAATTCAGGCATTAATGTTAAAAATGAAACTGTATGAAAATTGTATAACTGTCATGTTGATTGCTTAATTCTTGTACAATTGCTTTAATAACAAATTTTAAAAAATATTAATATTAAGGGGGGTAGTTAGTGTGTGTGTGTGATGGTTAGTGTGTGTGTGACACCGCATGCCGTTCCCCCCCACCCCCCCCCCCCCCCCCCCCCCCGCAGGGTACGGGACCCAACGGGTCCCCCTTTGTCTAGTCAACAATAAAAATAGAGGTGGAGAGGCTTTTGAGAAGACAGAAAAGTCCGAAATATCCAGGACCGGACAATGTTTCTTCCTCTACACTCAAGCTCTGTGCCGAACAACTGTCTACACAGACATTTTTAACCAGTCCCTGCAAACCTGTACTGTCCCTGCCTGCTTCAAAGTCTCCACTATTGTCCCTGTACCCAAAAAGGCAAGGATTACTGGTCTTAATGACTGCAGGCCTGTTGCACTGACCTCTGAAGTCATGAACACCCTTGAAAGGCTTGTGCTGGCCAAGCTGAAAAATATCACAATCACCCTGCTGGACCATCTGCAGTTTTCATATCTGCCAATAGATCTGTGGGTGATGCAATCAGTCTGGGTCTGCACTTCATCCAACAGCACCAAGACCACCAGGGGACCTATGTGAGGATTTTGTTTGTTGATTTTAGCTTTGCATTCAACACCATTGTGCCAGAGCTACTACACTCCAAACTTTCTGAGTTGACTGTGCCTGAACCCCTCTGTCGGTGGATCACCAGCTTCCTGGCAGACAGGAAGCAGCTTGTGAGGCTGGGAAAGCACATCTCGGATCCATAAACCCTCAGCATAGGAACACCTCAAGGCTGTGTACTCTCCCCTCTCCTCTACTCTCTCTAAACCAATGACTGCACCTCCATTGACTCCCCTTTCAAGTCTCTCAAGTTTTGACACAACCCTGATTGGACTAATCCAGGATGGGGAGGAATCTGCCTACAGGCAGGAAGTGACACAGCTGGCATCCTGGTGCCATCGCAACAACCTGGAGCTCAATGCTCTTAAGACAGTGGAATTGATTGTAGACTTTAGGAGAGCTCCCCCTCCCCTCACCCCACTCACCATCTGTGGAGTCTTTTAAGTTCCTGGGAACCATCATCTCCAAGGACCTCAAGTGGGGGGCTACCATCGACTCCACAGTGAAAAAGGCACAACAGAGGATGTACTTCCTGCGGCAGCTGAGGAAGCAAAAACTGCCATAGGCAATGATGGTCCAATTCTACATGGCCATCGTAGAATCTGTTCTCACCTTCTCCATCATGGTCTGGTTTGGCTCAGCCACCAAGCACGACACCTGGAGGCTTCAGCGAATCGTCCGATCAGCAGAGAAGATTATTGGCTGCAACCTTCCCTCCATTGATGAACTGTACACAGCAAAGGCCTGGAAGCAAGCGGGCAAGATCATCTCTGACCCCTCTCACCCTGGCCACAAACTCTTTGAATCACTTCCCTCTGGAAGGCGACTCCGGACTGTCAAATTTGCCACAGCCAGACATAAAAACAGCTTTTTTCCATGGGCAGTTGCTCTACTCAATAACCAAAAATCAGTAGCCTCCTTTTGCTCTGGTATTTTATTTAATTCATATGTTTAATCAATAATGTTTTATTATTAATGTTTAATGTTTCATGTATCATTCTTGACTGTCACTATATGTCATCTTGTCACTTGTGGGCGGAGCACCAAGGCAAATTACTTGTATGTGAATGCTTGGCCAATAAACGTATTCATTCATTCATCGTGTTAATACGATGTTAATAGAGACATTTAACAAGCGCTGAACAGTGACATCCCCACTGTCTCGTGTAAAGCGGAGATTTTAATCGAGTTTTTTCACTGAATTTCAAAATCCGGATTACAAAGCATGGTGGGGGGGGGGGGATTGTCACCCACCCCTCAAAACATGGGGGGGACGTGTCCCTGCCCTCCGTTCCCCCCAGGACCGTATGGCCCATGGCCATATGGCGGCATTGTGTTATACAACAGGGAAGCATGCCCTTCGGCCCAAGTCGCCCAGGCTGAACAAGATGCGCCATCTAAGCTAGACCCAGGGCTGGAAATCCCGGGGGGGGGGGGGGGATGGGTCCCCTCCATGTTTTCAGAGGCGGGGGACAATCGCCCCCCATGTTTTGTGAAACATGTATTTTACTATCAGTTCCCATTCGACCACGCGCTGCGGAGTCGCGACCACATGCATGGTCAGCTAGCTCAGACTCTGAAAAGAATTAGACCACTATGCTGCCCACTTACATTTGCCTTCCTTACAATCTTCATAGACTCCACTTGTTGAATAGCCTCATTCAGTGTTACAACCATTATATGAGTGTGCAGGAAGGAACTGCAGATGCTGGTATATACCAAAGATAGACACAAAGTGCTGCAGTAACTCAGATGGTCAGGCAGCTTCTCTGGAGTTAAAGGATGGGTTTTGGTGGTCGCAAGAACGACAACTGAACTTTTAAACACATTTTTATTGGAAAATTCACTCTTCAGTAAACAGGTTCTCTAGACACGTCTGGCCACAACGATGGTCAGCACTGAACTGCCGCGCGAAAGCAAAACCGCGCGAAAACAAGCAGCCCGTCCCGAGTAACATGACCGTGGCTTCCGAACGACAGGTTCGATTCCTGCGTACGGCAGTAGGCGCCGCTACATGCCCCCCCCCCCCTCAGAATCCGTGGTACAGAAACGCACGGGTAACCGGACAGTTCGACCGGAACGCGGAGCCCGAGGTCGCGGGGCGAGCGTAACAGTAGGGGCCGGCAAAACAGAACCGGAGGGACGCGACGAACGTGAATGAGGAACGGGCGTAACAAAGGGGACCGGTGGAACATAGCTGGGGGTAACAGATGCAGAGGGCGGCAAAACGGCCGGTGGACGTCCTCTACGCCGTGGAGTGGCCACTGTCACCGGACTATCCTCGTCGACGTGGGCTGGCTTAAGGCGTCTCACGGAGACGAACTTCTTGCCACCCATGTCCAACGTAAACGTCGAGATACCAGTGCTCAGCACCCTGTATGGACCCTCGTACACCCGCTGTAACGGCGAGCGGTGAGCATCTCTATGGAGAAAAACATAAGCACAATCCCGTAACATAATAGGCACATGCACCGTAGACGAACCATGCCGGGAAGTGGGGACCTGGACCAAAGCGCGCGCCCGCTCGTGTAGAACCGCCAACAATTGTGAGGTTGTAATCTCCTGGTCCTGGGGGACAGGCAAGAATCAAGTTCAAGTTCAAGTTCAAGTGAGTTTATTGTCATGTGTCCCTGATAGGACAATGAAATTCTTGCTTTGCTTCAGCACAACAGAACATAGTAGGCATTTACTACAAAACTGATCAGTGTGTCCATATACCAATATATAAAAATATACACACATGAATAAATAAACTGATAAAGTGCAAATAACAGATAATGGGTTATTAATGTTCAGTTTTGTCCGAGCCAGGTTAATAGCCTGATGGCTGTGGGGAAGTAGCTATTCCTAAACCTGGTCGTTGCAGTCTTCAGGCTCCTGTACCTTCTACCTGAAGGTAGCAGGGAGATGAGTGTGTGGCCAGGATGGTGTGGGTCTTTGATGATACTGCCAGCCTTTTTGAGGCAGCGACTGTGATAGATCCCCTCGATGGAAGGAAGGTCAGAGCCGATCCCCGGGAACTCTCAAAACCGAGCCATAAACCAACTCGGCCGAGGAGGTGTTGTTCTGATGCTGAGGAGGACCCAAGGTAACTGGTCGACCCAATCAGGCCCGGTGAGTCGAGCTTTTAACGCCGACTTGAGGTGCCTGTGGAAACGCTCAACCAACCCGTTGGACTCTGGGTGATAAGCGGTAGTCTGATGCAGCTTCGCGCCATACAGCTGCGGCATACCACACCACAGGGAGGACGTGAACTGGGCCCCACGATCAGTAGTAATATCTGACCCCGAAACGAGCGATCCAATTGGAGACAATGGCCCTCGCGCATGCATCAGCGGAGGTATCCATTAACGGAATTGCCTCCGCCCACCTGGTAAACCTGTCTACGATAGTCAGTAAGTGGGTAGCCCCACGCGAACAAGGCAAGGGATCAACCAGTTCGACATGGATGTGCAGGAACCTGCCGTCCGGGTCGGCGAAATCCTGGACCGGCGGGTTTACATGTCTCTGCACTTTGGAGGTCCGGCATGGGATGCAGGAACGGGCCCATACAGCGACCTGCGTCCTTAACCCGTGCCAAATGAACTTCGCCGCGACCAAGGCAGAGGTGGCGCGAATGGACGGGTGCGCTAGGCTGTGGATGGTGTCGAAAATCCGACGTCGCCAAAGCGAACCGGACAATGGGACGGGCTTTGCCCGTGGAGATATCGCAAAGGACTTGCATGCCGGAGGCGCCGCATGGCACTTCAACCAGCTTCATTCCTGATTCAGCATTGCGGTAAACCTCCATACCAGCATCTGCCTGTTGGGCAGCGGCCAGCTCCTCATAATCAACGCCTAGGCTAAGCGCTGAGACTTCGGGCAGCGCTGGATGGGATAACGCGTCAGCCACAACGTTCAGCTTCCCTGCCA
>JAXLNO010004553.1:170000-182653 GCA_038087875.1 Malacoraja senta
CTCTCTCTCCCTTTCTCACTCTCTCTCTCTCTCTCTCTCTCTCTCTCTCTCTCTCTCTCTCTCTCTCTCTCTCTCTCTACATAATATTAACTTCTCTCTCTCCCTTTCTCTTTCTCTCTCTCTCGCTCTCTCTCTCTCTCTCTCTCTCTCTCTCTCTCTCTCTCTCTCTCTCTCTCTCTCTCTCTCTAACATAATATTAACTTCTCTCTTTCCCGTTCTCTTTCTCTCTCTCTCTCTACCATAATATTAACTTATCTTTCTATCTCTCTCTCTCTTTCTCTCTAACACAATATTAACTTTCTCTCTTCCTGCCAATGAAACATAAACTTAGACTCTCCCCCTGTCCCTTCTCTCCCTCCCTCCCTCTCAGTGTCGACCCCAATCCCAGTGTCTCCCTCTCAGCCCCACTCCCTCCCTCAATCTCTCCCCTGTGCCTCTGTCTCCCCAGTCTCTCTCTCCCTCCTTCGAAATGCCTCTACCTGCTCCTCTCTCCCTCCCTCTCATGAACAGTTTTGAGGGAGTGTAGGGGAGGGAGTGTGGGGAGGTGTGTGGGGAAGGTGGGGAGGGGAAGAGTAGAGGTGATAGAATTGGTGGACGTTCCTTTAGGAAAGAGATGGGAGGAATTTATTTTTCCAGGTGGTGGCGAATCGCCGGGAAGGTGGAGAGCAGGGGAGGGTGGTAGGAGAGGGGTGTGGGGGAGGGGGTGTAGGGGAGGGGTGTGGGGGAGGGTGTGCAGGGGAGGGGTGTGGGGGAGGGGGTGTGGGGGAGGGGATTGGGGGAGGGGAGGGTGGTTCAGGGATTGAGGGGGAGGGGAGGGAGTTTGAAATGATTGAGGTTGTTTCGGGACTGAAGGGAAGGAGTTTGAGGGAAAGGGGAGGGAATGAGGGAGCTGTGAGGGAGGGAGAGGTAGAGAGGGAGGGAGAGGAAGAGGGGAGGCACAGAGAGAGAGACCAGAGGAGGAATGTTGTTGACAGGTTTTTCAGCAGTTTTGAGGGGGTTTTTCGGGGTCTTGAGGGCTTGTGAGGGTCGTTGATGGTTTTTTGAGGCGTTGTTGAGGGTTGTTGAGCAGCTTTTTTTTGGAGCAGTTTTGAGGTGGTTTGAGGGTTTTAAAGCAGTTAGGGTTTTTGAGGGGGTTTGAGGGCTTTTGAGGTTTGATGAGTGTATTTGTGCGTTTTTTAGAGGTTTTTTGTTGTAATTTTGATGGATTTGGGGGGTTTGATGCAGTTTTAAGGGATCGGGGGTTTGAGGGGTTCAGTTGTTTTCAGCAGTTTTTAAGGGTTTTTTGAGTTGTTGACGATTTATCAATCAATCAATCAATCAAAACCTTTATTGTCATTCAGAAATACATCAATAATTGCAATTCTAAACGAAATTCCGTTGCATTTGACACCGCGTGCAACACAAAAATAAACAGGATAAGTTTGGAGGGTTTATTTGAGCATTTGATGGATTTTGAGCTGTTTTGATAGTTTTTTTAGCAGGTTTAAGGGTTTTTTGAGCAGAGGATTTTTGAGCTGTTTTAAGGGATTTTGAGCATTTTAAGGGTTTTTAGAGCAGTTTTGATTAATTTGTTTAGCAGTTTTGAAGTGTTTTCTGACCAGTTTTAGGGGTGTTTGAACAGTTTTGATCGGCTTTGAGGTGTTTTAATGGTTTTTTTTTAGCAATTATGAGGGATTTTTGAGGGAGCCTGTTGCCGAGATCTGCCGGCAACAGCCTCCCATTGGCCGATTGAAGGTTTTTTTGACCAGTGTTAAGGGTTTTTGAGCAGTTTTGATCGGTTTTGAGGGGGTTTTGAGCTGTTTTAATGTTTTAATAATTTTTCTCTTCTCTTCCTCTCTAACATAATATTAACCTCTCTCTCCCTCTCTCTCTCTAACATAATATTAAACTTCTCTCTCTCCCTTTCTCTTTCTCTCTCTCTCTCTCTCTCTAACATAATATTAACTTTTCTCTCTCCCTTTCTCTTTCTCTCTCTCTCTCTCTCTAACATAATATTAACTTCTCTCTCCCTTTCGCTTTCTCTCTCTCTCTCTCTAACATAATATTAACTTATCTTTCTATCACTCTCTCTCTTTCTCTCTAACTTTCTCTCTCTCTTCCTGCCAATGAAACATAAACTCAGACTCTCCCCCTGTCCCTTCTCTCTCTCCGTCCCTCTCAGTGTCGACCTCAATCCCAGTGTCTCCCTCTCAGCCCCACTCCCTCCCTCAATCTCTCCCCCGTGCCTCTGTCTCCCCCAGTCTCTCTCTCCCTCCTTCTCAATGCCTCTACCTGCTCCTCTCTCCCACCCTCTCATGAACAGTTTTGAGGGAGTGTAGGGGAGGGAGTGTGGGGAGGTGTGTGGGGGGAGATGGGGAGGGGAGGAGTAGAGGTGATAGAATTGGTGGACGTTCCTTTAAGAAAGAGATGGGGAGGAATTTATTTTTCCAGGTGGTGGCGAATCGACGGGAAGGTGGAGAGCAGGGAGGAGGGAGGAAGGGGAGGGGGTGTAGGGGAGGGGTGTGGGGGAGGGTGTGGGGTAGGGGTGTAGGGGAGGTGGAATAGGGGAGGGGATTGGGGGAGGGGATTGAGGGAGTTTGAAATGATTGAGGTTGTTTCGGGACTGAAGGGAGGGAGTTTGAGGGAAAGGGGAGGGAATGAGGGAGCTGTGAGAAGAGGTAGAGAGGGAGGGAGAGGAAGAGGGGAGGCACAGAGAGAGAGACCAGAGGAGGAATGGAGGCGTTGTTGACGGGTTTTTCAGCAGTTTTGAGGTGGTTTTTCGGGGTCTTGAGGGCTTGTGAGGGTCGTTGATGGTTTTTTGAGGCGTTGTTGAGGGTTGTTGAGCAGCTTTATTTTGGAGCAGTTTTGAGGGGTTTGAGGGTTTTAAAGCAGTTAGGGTTTTTGAGGGGTTTGAGGGCTTTTGAGGATTGATGAGTGTATTTGTGCGTTTTGAGCTGTTTTAATGTTTTAATAATTTTTTCTCTTCTCTCCCTCTCTAACATAATATTAACCTCTCTCTCCCTTTCTCTCTCTCTCTCTCTCTCTCTCTCTCTCTCTCTCTCTCTCTCTAACATAATATTAACTTCTCTCTCTCCCGTTCTCTTTCTCTCTCTCTCTCTAACATAATATTAACTTATCTTTCTATCTCTCTCTCTCTTTCTCTCTAACACAATATTAACTTTCTCTCTCTCTTCCTGCCAATGAAACATAAACTTAGACTCTCCCCCTGTCCCTTCTCTCTCTCCCTCCCTCTCAGTGTCGACCCCAATCCCAGTGTCTCCCTCTCAGCCCCACTCCCTCCCTCAATCTCTCCCCCGTGCCTGTCTCCCCCAGTCTCTCTCTCCCTCCTTCTCAATGCCTCTACCTGCTCCTCTCTCCCTCCCTCTCATGAACAGTTTTGAGGAAGTTTAGGTGAGGGAGTGTGGGGAGGTGTGTGGGGGAGATGGGGAGGGGAGGAGTAGAGGTGATAGAATTGGTGGACTTTCCTTTAGGAAAGAGATGGGGAAGGAATTTATTTTTCCAGGTGGTGGCGAATCGACGGGAAGGTGGAGAGCAGGGGAGGAGGGAGGTAGGGGAGGGGTGTGGGGGAGGGGGTGTAGGGGAGGGGTGTGGGGGATTGGGTGTAGGGGAGGGGTGTGGGGGAGGGGGTGTAGGGGAGGGGTGTGGGGGAGGGGGTGTAGGGGGAGAGGGTGTGGGGGAGGATGTGGGGAGGGGTGTAGTGGAGGTGGTATAGGGGAGGGGATTGGGGGAGGGGAGGGTGGTTCAGGGGATTGAGGGGGAGGGAGGGAGTTTGAAATGATTGAGGGTGTTTCGGGACTGAAGGGGAGGGAGTTTGAGGGAAAGGGGAGGGAATGAGGGAGCTGTGAGGGAGGGAGAGGAAGAGGGGAGGCAGAGAGAGAGAGACCAGAGGAGGAATGAGGCGTTAACGTGTTTTTCAGCGGTTTTGAGGTGTTTTTCGGGGTCTTGAGGGCTTGTGAGGGTCGTTGATGGTTTTTGAGGCGTTGTTGAGGGTTGTGGAGCAGCTTTTTTTTGGAGCAGTTTTGAGGGGGTTTGAGGGTTTTAAAGCAGTTAGGGTTTTTGAGGGGGTTTGAGGGCTTTTGAGGTTTGATGAGTGTATTTGTGCGTTTTTTAGAGTGCTTTTTTTGTAATTTTGATGGATATTGGGGTTTTGATGCCGTTTTAAGGGATCGGGGGGTTTTGAGGGTTCAGTTGTTTTCAGCAGTTTTTAAGGGTTTTCGAGGTGTTGTTGACGATTTATCAATCAATCAATCAATCAAAACCTTTATTGTCATTCAGAAATACATCAATAAATGCAATTCTAAGCGAAATTCCGTTGCATTTGACCCCGTGCAACACAAAAATAAACAGGATAAGTTTTGAGGGTTCATTTGAGCATTTGAGGGTTTTTGAGCCGTTTTGGTAGTTTTTTTAGCAGGTTTAAGGATTTTTTGAGCAGAGATTTTTAGCTGTTTTAAGGGATTTTGAGCATTTTAAGGGTTTTAGAGCAGTTTTGATGAATTTTGTTTAGCAGTTTTGAAGGTTTTTTGACCAGTTTTAATGGTTTTTGAGCAGTTTTGATCGGTTTGAGGGGGTTTTGAGCTGTTTTAATGTTTTAATAATTTTTCTCTTCTCTTCCTCTAACATAATATTAACCTCTCTCTCCCTCTCTCTCTCTCTCTAACATAATATTAACTTCTCTCTCTCCCTTTCTCTTTCTCTCTATCTCTCTAACATAATATTAACCTCTTTTTTTTTTTTTTTCAAAATCTTTATTCAACACACTCAATGATACATCACATCAATACATACTCAAAAGATACATTATATCAAACCACATCATTATAGTACAACATTACATTCATTATTTATTATACTCTCCACCCCACGTGGTGACCATCGCCCACGGAAGACCTCCAGAGTCCCCGTGGACACCGCATATTCCTGCTCCAGGGACACCCGTGCACGGACGTACGCCCGGAAGAGGGCAGGCAGCCAACTCTCGCCTCACCATCGACCGCCCGCTGCCTGGACCCACGAACTGGCCATCTTAACCAGGCCCAGGAGCAAACCGACAGGGAGGTCCCAACCCCCCACTTGGCTCTCCCCATACCCTACCTTATGCCCACACACTAGAATCGTGGGACTAAAATGCAACCAGAACTTAAGGAACAACCCCTTCAGATATTGGTACAGGGGCAGTAACCTCTCACACTCCATGTACACGTGGAACACGGTTTCTTCCTTGCCACAGAAAATACACGCGCGGACGAACCCGTGAACCGACTCAAAAGTTTATTACAAACCACCGCTCCATGCAACAGTCTCCACCCCAGGTCCCCAATGTAAAGGGGAACAACTCCCGTATAGAAGGACCCCCACTGGGGACCCCCCCCCACCATCAGGTGGTAACACCGTCCGCCAAGGTGTGTCAGGACGGGAACAAAAGCAAGGAGGTGCAGAATGTGCAGGAACATCCTATACAATGTGCGTCTCTTCGCATCACGAAACGGTATGCTGATCATCTCAGAAAGGCGACTCAGGTTGTGTGGAGCCGGTTCCCGAGATATATCCCGGAGCCTTGGCCCAATGAGCAGATCTGACGGAGCGGTTGAAAGCTCAGCCAGAACCACTCTAGGCGCGCGCCTCTCCTCGACACCCGCCATGACTGGGCGAGGACCGGCCACTCCCGCAGCCGCACCATCCCCCTCCCCTCGTGGAACAACACGCTGGCTGAAAACAACCAAATTCCCTCACTCTGATCACATCCCGGTAGAAAACAGGCAAACCCCTTAGGGCGGGTCGACTGATGCCCGCCACCGGGAGCTGCGAGACCCCCCCTAGGCAACGACCACGACGCACGCATACCAAGGACTGACCGCCCTCCTCTAAAGGGAGACTCAGGACCGCTGCAGAGACCCAGTGCTTCCTATTTCCCAGAAGAAATCTACCAGCTTCTTCTGAAGAGCATTTACAAATATGGAAGGTGGGACAAGAGTAGCCAGCCGGTACCATAACATAGAGGCCACCAGCTGGTTTATGACCATCACCCTCCCCCCGGAAAGAAAGAACTCCAAGCAGGCCCGACCAGCGCCCCAGCCGGGCAACCACCTTCGTCTCCAACTCCTGCCAGTTCGCCGGCCAAGCATCCTCAGTGGGACTCAGGTAAACCCCCAGATAGAGGAGATGTGTGGTGCTCCACACATACCTTTCCATCTCCTCCGGCAGGGAATCCACCTGCCACTGACCCACTAAAAAGACCAGAACACTTACTCCAGTTAATCCTGGCAGAAGATGCAGCTGAGAAAATCTCCTGGCAGTCACGCATCCTCCGCAGGTCACCAGGATCAGTGAACATAAGTAGGACATCATCTGCATACGCTGAAAGAACCACCTCCAACCCCGGCCCAGGTAGGGCCAGGCCTGTCAACCTCCTCCGAAGAAGACACAGGAACGGCTCCACACAGACCGAGTACAACTGACCCGACATGGGGGCACCCCTGACGGACCCCCCTCCCAAACTGAAGGGAGCCAACAACGCACCATTAACCTTCACCAGGCACTCCGCTGTAGCGTACAGAAGCCGGACCCGGGCCACAAAATGCGGTCCAAATCCAAACGCTTGCAACGTCCCGAATAGGTAATCATGCTCTACCCTATCAAAAGCCTCCTGATCAAGAGACAGAAAAGCAGCTGACTGACCCAGTACCCTGAACTAGATGAATCAGGTCCCTGACCAGGTGGATGTTATCCTGAATGGACCTGCCAGGGACTGTATAGGACTGGTCAGGATGAATCATTTGAGACAGCACAGGGCCCAGGCGATTTGCCATTGCCCGTGCAAATACTTTATACTCTGTACATAGGAGAGATACCGGCCTCCAGTTCTTCAACAAGCGGAGTTCACCCTTCTTAGGCAGCAAGACAACAACTGCCCTACGCCACGAGAGGGGCATCGCCCCGGCCGCCAGACTCTCCCCCAGCACCAACATGTAATCACCCCCCAGGATATCCCAGAAAGCTCTGACAAACTCTACCGTCAACCCATCCACCCCGGGTGACTTACCCTTCCTGTGCTGAAACAATGCTCAAGTCAACTCCTCCAAAGATAAGGGGCCATCAAGAAGATCGGCCACCTCCCTATCAACAGTCGGTAGACCCTCCCACAAGTCCTGCTGAGCCTCCCCGTTATATCCCCCTGCAGAGAACAGGGACCCATAAAAGGACCTGACCTCCTCACTGATCCTCTCCGGATCAGTGACTGAGGATCCATCATCTGCGAGCAGCTCTACGAGCTGCTTGCAGGCTCCCCTCCCTTTCTCCAAAGCGAAAAAGAAAGGCGAAGCTCGGTCCAGATCTTGCATCATCTGTACCCGCGCCCCTCACGAAAGCACCTCGGGACCGCTCAAGCAACAGATTCCTCAAGGCTTCCTTCTTCTCCTGAAACTCTCCCCATCCACAGGAGTCTTCACCATCCCGACCCAGGCGAGACTCTGCACCCCGTAGCTCCCTCTCAAGCCTCGCGACCGCTGAGTCCCGCCGTCCGGTCGACCCCCACGTATACTCCTTACAAAATAGACGAATGTGAGCCTTCCCCACATCCCACCACTGCCTAAGGGAAGAGAAGCCCCTCCGCCCCTCTCTCCACTTCCCCCCAAAACCTACTGTATGACTCCCGGAAACACCGATCCTCCAGCAACCGGTTGTTAAAGTGCCAGTACGCGGACCCAGCCCTAGTGCGCCCGCACCAAACAGTGATCCGAACATGGCACCACCCGCATTGAAGCCTCTGATACACGGGCAACAAACGCTCGGGAAATATATATTCTGTCAATACGGGAACCACCACCCTCATACCTCCGCGAAAAAGCATTGGAATCCGGGTGGAGGTTCCGCCATGCATCAACCAACTCAAAGGATTCAATCATCCCTCTCAACTTCTTCGCTACAGCAGGGGCACACTGAGTACCAGAACGATCTCGCGCCTCAAGTGTGCAATTAAAGTCCCCACCAAGGAAAACACACTCTCCCCTATCAATAGTGCTCAACAGATCAGTCACCTCCTGAATTAGGCCGGCCTGCATCGTACCGGAGCTAGGGGCATACACGTTAATGAAATGCAACGGCATGCCATCCAAGCTCACTGCCAGATGGAGCAAACGTCCAGGCACAACTTCATTCACTTTTAAAATCGTTGGCAGGAAATTCTGGGCCAACAGAAAGGCCACCCCACTCGAATTCGAGCTGAGATGGCTCATGTAAACCCCCCCTTCCCACTCCAGTCTCCATGTAGGTTCATCACTAACAACTGTGTGCGTCTCCTGCAAAAAACACACTGCAAATCTCCCCTCTTTAAGGACTGATAAAAGCTGAAATCTACGAAAACTCGCTCTACTCCCGTTTAAGTTTAATGTTGCAACGGTGAATGTAAAGGCCCACTATATTAAACCCCTTCACTCCCCGTAGACACAACAAATTTCTCTCTAAGTAACACCAAAAAGTCCCCAAACTGCCTCTCCTCTAAGTCAGTAAGATCACTCTCCCTGCTGCCAACAATAGCCTCGAGAGTCGGAATCAACCCTGGCAGATCCTTCCACCACCTACTAGCAGCCTCCAATCTTTTTCTTACGGAGCGGTTTGTTCTGAGAAAGTCTCGAACCACCTTTATCTCACATTCAAGAGACTCGGCCTTGGACCCTGGGCACTCGGCCAACGCACTTGCACCTGCACCATCAGGCTCCACATCACAACGTTCAAGGTCTCCCTCAGTAATTGAACGCCCAGAGCTCTCCAAAAGCTCTCCACCCCCACTACCCAAACTTTCCTTTTCACCCTCCCCCTCCTCCAGCAAGACACCACCCCCAGGATCAATGCCAGGTAAGGGCCCCGAAACCCCCAACTGCAACAAGCATCCCCCTGACTGGCTTGGCACCTGCTCGCTACCATCACCCTCCACTCCCTGGCCTGGGGAAACAAAAACACTAGGCACCCCCAGGGCCTGGGATACACTGCCACCCCTTGAACCTAAAGGGAAATCACCTCCCGAACTATCCCCGACCTCCACACCACCTATAGCATCCCCACCACTAGCAACACCCAGAGGCTCGCCTCTTTCTTTTAGCCTCTCCCCTTCCACCTCATCCGGCGATGCAGCACACCCCCCATTACCACCACTGGCACTGATGTGCAGCATAGACTGGAACACCACAGCCCCCGAACCACCCCCCTCAGGCCGACTCTGCTCATCCCCCATCTCAGGGGCCCCCCTACCAGGGGCACATACCCCATCCTCTGGCGTTCCATCACCCTCAAGAGGCCTCTGAAACGAGGGGACCTCCTCCGACCCAGAGGACACACCCCCAGGGGAGCTCACCTCACCACCCGATGAGATAACTCCATCAGAGGGCCCCTGAAATGAAGGGACAGCCACCCGCCCAGAGGACACAACTCCAGCGGAATCAACCCCCTCACCTGCCCTAACTTTCGCCTCACGCCCTTCCTCTTCCTCGCCAGGCCTATTCCTTTTTACCCCACTAGCATGCGGCGGTACGGTGACCTCCATAAAGGAAGGGTCTTCCACCCCCTCACTACCCCCATCCACTATACCACCCGCACACTTTACCATCCCTTCCCCCGTCTGAGTGACCTCATCACCTTGCTGGGCCACATCAAGCACACTCTGGGCCTCACTAGATCTGACACGCACCCCGTTCTCAGATTGCGTTTTACTCGCTGGATGGCCCTTTCCCTTCTTCTTCCTCGACTTCTTCACCTCCCACTCCCCCCCCCACATCTTTTTCCTCCCCCTCTCCACCCTCTCCCTCCCCCTCACCATTATCCACCACCACCTCCACAGTCTCAGGACGCAGGGGCCTGAGGCCTTCCCCGCCCCGGGTCCCCAAGGCAGAACTTTCAGACCCAGATGGCCTATCACTTCCGCCCCGGATCCCCGAGGTAGAGCTAGCCTCCCTAGCCAGGTCAGCAGTGCCGCCCCGCGCCACCGAGGCATGATGTACCACCCCGGATGGGCCAGCATTGCAATCCTGGGCCACTACGCTAGAACTTCTAGCAATGCCCCTGCGAGAAAGACACTCGTTACGGAAATGTCCATATGCTCCACACTCATGACACCGTGCCTTCCCCTCCAATACACGGTTCTATGGAGACCCTGACAATCCACCTCAAAGCTCCCCTCCCCGCCTTCATCCTCACCCACCTTCATGAACACCCTCCTCTTAAAACTCAAGATCCCTCTTTCCTCCGGATCCCCCCCGAGGTGCCTGAGCCTAAAGCACTTAGACCTCACCTCCCCAATCGTAGACAGATGTGGCATAAGTGCAGCATCCGAAATAAATGTGGGGCAATTCCGCAGGAGAACAGGTCTCACCCAAGACAACCACGGATCCACCTGTAATTGGATCCCCCCCACTGATATCCCCCTCTCCAACGCCATTTTCACACCCTCCTGGGTCTTTAAAATCATCTCCACCTTTCCTCTTACAAGCTCGGAAGAGACAACAGCCCGCCCCCCAATAAGGTCATTCACAGCCTTGGTAATTGCTCCCCTAGACATCTGGGGCCCAGTTTGGACCGAGATACCAAACTTGCCCCAATTCAAGTTCACATAAGGCTCATACTCGAATGTCCTCGCATCCGCCTCTGATGCCGCCACTGCGTAGCTCCGGTTCTTCGGCCTCGCCCCAGCCATCGCCCTCCTGACAGAGGCACAACCAGCTCCAATCACCCCGGCAGCTCAGCTCCACGTTAACTCCTGCAAACAGTCACAGTCAACAAGTAGCAGAACTCTGAAGCCTCCAGCTACAGCCAGAAAATCCCCAAAGACGTCCACAGCCGACAGCAGCTTTTGGGAAGCTCTATCCCATTCTTTCCGGACTCAACAGTACCATCTTCACATTAAACCCGGCATCCGCCGGAGCAAAATGACTTTTTTTCCTTTCCCTCGAACACCATCCACTCTTGGCAGTCCACCAACGACAACCGCACCCTCGACAATGGAAAAATATCTCCGGAATGTCCGCACTTGTGGAGAATTCCTAGAGCAGAGAAAAGTTTCACCAGTCCAACAATAAATTAAACCATGAAGCCCCTCTGCCTCTGTTCCTTCCCCATCGACAACGTCCTTGAAAAGCTGTTTGAATCCTTCTCAACTTCAGAGCTGAAAAAAACACAGCCAGCCTCTCTCTCTCTCTCTCTCTCTCTCTCTCTCTCTCTAACATAATATTAACTTCTCTCTCTCCCTTTCTCTTTCTCTTTCTCTCTCTCTCTCTCTCTCTCTCTCTCTCTCTCTCTCTCTCTCTCTCTCTCTAACATAATATTAACTTATCTTTCTATCTCTCTCTCTTTCTCTCCAACACAATATTAACTTTCTCTCTCTCTTCCTGCCAATGAAACATAAACTCAGACTCTCCCCCTGTCCCTTCTCTCTCTCCCTCCCTCTCAGTGTCGACCTCAATCCCAGTGTCTCCCTCTCAGCCCCACTCCCTCCCTCAATCTCTCCCCTGTGCCTCTGTCTCCCCCAGTCTCTCTCTCCCTCCTTCTCAATGCCTCTACCTGCTCCTCTCTCCCTCCCTCTCATGAACAGTTTTGAGGGAGTGTAGGGGAGGGAGTGTGGGGAGGTGTGTGGGGGAGGTGGGGAGGGGAGGAGTGGAGGTGATAGAATTGGTGGGCGTTCCTTTAGGAAAGAGATGGGGAGGAATTTATTTTTCCAGGTGGTGGCGAATCGACGGGAAGGTGGAGAGCAGGGGAGGAGGGAGGTAGGAGAGGGGTGTGGGGAGGGGGTGTCGGGGAGGGGTGTGGGGGAGGGTGTGCAGGGGAGGGGTGTGGGGGCGGGGTTGTGGGGGAGGGGAGGGTGGTTCAGGGATTGAGGGGGATAGAAGGAGTTTGAAATGATTGAGGGTGTTTCGGGACTGAAGGGGAGGGAGTTTGAGGGAAAGGGGAGGGAATGAGGGAGCTGTGAGGGAGGGAGAGGTAGAGAGGGAGGGAGAGATGGAGGGTGAGGAAGAGGGGAGGGAGAGAGAGAGAGACCAGAGGAGGAATGGAGGCGTTGTTGACGGGTTTTTCAGCAGTTTTGAGGGGGTTTTCGGGGTCTTGAGGGCTTGTGAGGGTTGTTGAGCAGCTTTTTGTGGGAGCAGTTTTGAGGGGGTTTGAGGGTTTTTAAGCAGTTAGGGTTTTTGAGGGGGTTTGAGGGCTTTTGAGGGTTGATGAGTGTATTTGTGCGGTTTTTAGAGGGTTTTTTTTGCAATTTTGATGTTTTTTGGGTTTTGATGCAGTTTTAAGGGATCGGGGGGTTTTGAGGGGTTCAGTTGTTTTCAGCAGTTTTTAAAGTTTTTTCGAGGTGTTGTTGATGATTTATCAATCAATCAAACAATCAAAACCTTTATTGTCATTCAGAAATACATCAATAAATGGAATTCTAAGCGAAATTCCGTTGCATTTGACTCCCCGTGCAACACAAAAATAAACAGGATAAGTTTTGAGGGTTCATTTGAGCATTTGAGGGTTTTTGAGCCGTTTTGATAGTTTTTTTAGCAGGTTTAAGGGTTTTTTGAGCAGAGGATTTTTTAGCTGTTTTAAGGGATTTTGAGCATTTTAAGGGTTTTTTAGAGCAGTTTTGATGAATTTTAGCAGTTTTTAAGGTTTTTTTGACTAGTTTTAAC
>JAXLNO010004554.1:0-37001 GCA_038087875.1 Malacoraja senta
GAAGTCACCCTGCATTCTCATAGCATCCTCCTCACAGTTCACACTGCCACCCAGCTTTGTGTCATTTGCAAATTTGCTAATGTTACTTTGAATCCCTTCATCCAAATCATTGATGTATATTGTAAATAGCTGCGGTCCCAGCACCGAGCCTTGTGGTACCCCACTAGTCACTGCCTGCCATTCTGAAAGGGACCCATCAATCCCTACTCTTTGTTTCCTGTCTGCCAACCACTTCTCTATCCATGTCAGCACTCTACCCCCAATACCATGTGCCCTAATTTTGCCCACTAATCTCCTATGTGGGACCTTATCAAATGCTTTCTGAAAGTCCAGGTATACTACATCCACTGGCTCTCCCTTGTCCATTTTCCGAGTTACATCTTCACAAAATTCCAGAAGATTAGTCAAGCATGATTTCCCCTTCGTAAATCCATGCTGACTCGGACCGATCCTGTTATTGCTATCCAAATGTGCGGCTATCTCATCTTTTATAATTGACTCCAGCATCTTCCCCACCACCAATGTCAGGATAACTGGTCTATAATTCCCTGTTTTCTCTCTCCCGCCTTTCATAAAAAGTGGTATAACATTAGCTACCCTCCAATCCACAGGAACGGATCCCGAGTCTATAGAACATTGGAAAATGATCACTAAGGAAGAGACAAACAATCTTCCTGATGTACTAGTAACAGAGGATCTGGGGTGATGGAGGAACTAAAGGAAATCCATATTTGGCAGGAAATGGTGTTGGGTAGACTGATGGGACTGAAGGCTGATAAATCCCCTGATGGTCCGCATCCCAGGGTACTTAAGGAAGTGGTTCTAGAAATTGTGGATGCGTTGGTGATAATCCACTGCATGACCGACTGACCGACTGACCGACCGACCGACTGACCGACTGACCCCCTGACCCTGACCCTGACCCTAACCCTTACCCTTACCCTTACCCTAACCCTAGCTCTACATTTGTTATTTATCATCTTTATTTAACAGTTCACATCATAACTTTATAAAGATAAATCAATTGAAAAACAAAATGATCAGCAAGGTGAGCATTACCTTTATTCCTTGGAAACCTTGCTAATGTTTTGATGTAATGAGGAGGCAGCCGTGATCCCAGGGTCCTCGCTGCCTAGCGTCCATAAAACAAGGCGCGGGATTGGTCAATTTGCATCCGACCTCAATGTCAAGCGTGCATTGATTGGACATTTACTACTCGGAAAATTGGAAGTTTTTCGCATATTTTTAAAAAATGTGCAGGTTTTGTTCTTGACGAATTTCCGGTATGATTTATATAATATTTTTACACAATATGTTAAAAATTCAGGGAGTTCCGTGAGTTGGGTCACAAACTTGAACGAAAAAGCTCCTCGGCCCACAGCCTAACTCAGGAACAGCTTCTTCCCCTCTGTTATCAGGCTTCTGAACGGTCCTTCCATAAGCTAGGGTACTGTCCGATTCACCTCTACCACATTGCAGACATTGGACTTTGTTTCTGGAACTGGTGCGCTACAATGCTGAGAACTATATTCTGCACTCTGTATCTTCCCCTTTGCTCCACCTGTTGTACTTGAGTTTGAACTGATTGTATTTATGTTTCGTATTATCGGATCTGTTTGGATAGCATGCAGAACAAAGCTTTTCACTGTATCCCAGTGCCTAAACCAAATGTTTTTGCACTTTATTGCATGGCATTTGGACAGCAATCTCTGATATTGAATGTTGATTCAAATATCTCAAGTGCTTAAGTAAAAGTGACAATAATAAAGATAGACACAAAATGCTGGAGTAACTCAGCAGGACAGGCAGCATCTCTGGGGAGAAGGAATGGGTGACGTTTCGGGTCGAGACTGAAGAACGCCGCCTGTCCCGCTGAGTTACTCCAGCATTTTGTGTCTGCATAACACTAACCCATTCTTGACAAGGTAACAGATAGAAATAGCAGCGTTCTGCAGTTTTATGTAGACGTCCAGAAGGCATTTGATAAAGCTGCCACCGTACAGGCTTATCACCAAAGTTGAAGGACATGATATAGCAGGCAAAAGGATTTGATATGTTTTTTCTTGTGGTTATCCATTTTCTCCAGAGATGCTGCCTGACCTGCTGAGTTACTCCAGCACTTTGTGTCTTTGTATGAAAAAGGCTCCCAAAACAAAATTTCACATATCTATTTTCTTGTGGCTATCCATGTTCTCCAGAGATGTTGCCTGACCCTGCTGAGTTACTCGCGCACTTATTTTTTGTAAGCCAGCATCTGCAGTTCCTTGTTTCCAAAGATAGACACAAATTGCTGGAGAAACTCAGCGGGACAGGCAGCATCTCTGAAGAGAAGGAATGGGTGATGTTTCGGGTCGAGACCTTTCTTCAGACTTGTTCCTACATGGATACAAAGGTGGCTAGGTTTTTTCTTTAGTTATTGAAAGTCCGTGTGCTTTGCAGACTGAGCCAGCCTTTCTTTTCCCATCTCTAGTTGCCCTTCAGAAGGTGGGGGTGTTGCCTTTTGCACCCACCTGCAATAGAAACATAGAAGAAACATACAGTGGAAACATAGAAAAATAGGTGCAGGAGTAGGCCATTCGGCCCTTCGAAGCAACACGGCCATTCAATATGATCATGGCCGATCATCTAAAATCAGTACCCCGTTCCTGCTTTTTCCCCATATCCCTCGATTCCTTTAGCCCTAAGAGCTAAATCCTTGACGTGATGGCGTACCGGCAATGGTGTTAGCAGGAGAGGTTAGGACCTTGACTTAGTCACGTGAAGGGTTGCCTATATATATCTCCACATCAGGATGGAATATGCTAAACACTTCAACCCTCCCTCCCATTCCCACACTGATCTTTTTGTCCTGGGACTCCTCCACTGTCAGAGTGAGGCCCAACGCAAATTGGAGAAACAGCAACTCATATTTTGCTTGGGCAGCTTACACCCCAACAGTATGAATATTGACTTCTCTAATTCCAAGTAACCCTTGCTTTCCCTCTCTCTCCGTCCCTACCCCACTCTAGTTCTCTGACTAATTTCAATGTCCTCCTAATTAATTTTACTGTTTGGATGCCTCGTTGTCAACTTCCCCTCTCCCAGCAATGAACCATTCTACATTTCCTTGATCATCGTCTTCTTTGATCTGTCCTTTTCACACCTTACATGCTCTACGTACCCGTCCATTTCTCTAATTTCCCTCTTCTCTGACTCTCAGTCTGAAGAAGGGTCTCGACCTGAAACGTCACCCATTCCTTCTCACCAGAGATGCTGCCTGTCCCGCTGAGATAGTCCAGCATTCTTGAGTCTATCTTTGGTGTGCGACTTGGACGTCAACTTGCAGGCAATGGCATCTCCTTGCAGCCTTCATTTAGTTTAGAAAAGACACAAAGTGCAGGAGTAACTCAGCAGGTCAGACAGCATCTCTGGAGAACATGGACAGATGATGTTACTGGCCTGAACTTCGGTTTTAGGGATGGCTCGGTGGTGCAGCGGTAGAGTTGCCGACTTACAACGCCAGAGACCCGGGTTCGATCCTGATTATGGGTGCAGTCAGTACACTGTACAGTTTGTCCGTTCTCCCGTGACCTGCGTGGGTTTTCTCCAGGTGCTCTGGTTTCCTCCCACACTTCAAAGATGTACAGGTTTGTAGGTTAATTGGCCTCTATAAATTGTCCCTAGTGTGTAGAATAGAACTAATGTACGGATGATCACTGGTCAGTGTGGACTCGGTGGGCCGAACGGCCTATTTCCACATTGTATCTCTGAACTAAACTAAATTAAACTAAACTAAACTAAACCCTGCTTCAGTCTCCCTTGGTAAACCAGCATCTGCAGTTCCTTGTTTCTACCTGTTTTGTTTAGCTTAGAGGTACAGCATACAAACAGGCCCTTCTGCCCACCGAGTCCATGCAGACGTTCGACCACCCATTCACACCAGTTCTTTCTTCACCCGCTTTCTCATCCACTCCCTACACACCGGGGATAATTAACAGAAGCCAATTAACGTACAAACCTGCACTTCTTTGGGAAGTGGGAGGAATCCAGAGCACCTAGAGGAAACCCACATGGTCACAGGGAGAACATGCAAACTTTGCGCTCAGACAGCACCCAAGGTCACCCGGATCTCTGGCGCTGTGAGGCAGCAACTATACCGCTGCGCCACTGTGTCCCCTTTGTCCTTTTAGCTGGTAGAGGTTGACTATTATGTCTCAAAAGGACCTGTCCCACTTCGGTGATATTTTAGGCGACTGCCGGCGACAGTCACAGTCGTAGAGGGACACCGAAATGGACCCACCCCATGACAATGTCTACGAAAAGCTACCACCTGGTCGACGTCAAGCTACGACAAGCTACGTCAACCGGCGACACAATTCCTCGTGACTTGGGACGTCCACCTACGACAACCATGACATCTACGGCAACCTCTGACCACACAGGCGACAACCTACGACAACCAAAGTCAACCTACCTCCACCCAAGCCACGACCCTGTTGGCGACAAATGAAGACAACTGAAGACTGAAGCCGGTACCGGTTGACATAGGTTGACGTTGGTTGTCGCCAATGGAATTCACCGAGGTCACCACCCGGCGACAACCAACATCACCTGGCGTCATCCTGGCGACAACCTATGACAACCTACGACAGCACCTACGACAGGAGAAGACAGGCAACGTCAAGCCCACTGTCGCCAAAAGGTTTTGAACATTTCAAAATCCAGCGGCGACAAGAAAAAAGTCACGACACTTGAGGAGACAACTCACGACAATACAGGCGTCACCCCGCGTCAACCCGCGACCATGTGGCGATAGCCTATTTTCCGGCTGTCGCCGAAAAAATCTGCTAAGTGGGATAGGCTCTTAAGAACAACATTTTTTACAAATGCACTATAGAAAGCATACTGTTGCGGTGCATCATAACTTGGTTTACCAAATGCTCTGCCCAAGACTGCAATAAAGCCCCCCCCCCCCCCCCATCAACCCCACAGACACATCACATAGTTTTGTGTGTTCTCCTGCTAGTTAATACGGTTACATGAGTGCAGTCAAAGCATCCGTGAGTACACCAGGTAGTGCAAAAAGAGGAAGGAGACAAGAATGTAGGAAACCTCTCTTGCCCAGAATAGGGGAATCGAGGACCAGAGGAAGAATAAGGGGTAAGCCATTTTTAGAACGGAGATGAGCAAACACTTTTTCACCCAGAGAGTTGTGAGTCTGGAGGCCGGTTCTCTGGATACTTTCAAGAGAGAGCTAGATAGGGCTCTTAAAGAAAGCGGAGTCAGGGGATATGGGGAGAAGGCAGGAATGGGATACTGATTGTGGATGATCAGCCATGATCACATTGAATGGCGGTGCTGGCTCGAAGGGCCGAATGGCCTACTCCTGCACACATTGTCCATTGTCTATTGTCTATTGACATAGATTTAAGGTGAAGGATTTACTCGGAATCTGAGGGGTAACTTTTTCACACAAAGGGTGGTGGGTGTATGGAACAAGCTGTCAGAGTTGAGGCTGGGACTATCCCAATGTTTAAGAAAGAGTTAGACAGGTACATGGATAGGACAGGTTTGGAGGGATATGGACCAAACGTGGGCAGCTGGGACTAGTGTTGCTGGGACATGTGTGGGCAAGTTGGGCCGAAGGGTCTGTTTCCACGCTGTATCACTATGACTCTATGACTCCAATGCAGATTATGGTGTCACACCTACACAGAAAGTGACGAATAATACAAACATGCAAGCGGTGTAACGAGGTAGATTGCAAGACTGGGAATTCATCCCTTAGTTTAGTTGCTAATCTAATGCTAACATAAGAAGGAAAAAAAGCTGCTGAGAGTTGAGCTCTAAAAACACCACTGGAAAATGCTGAAGGTTGCAGAAACGGATGAACATCAGAAGTTCGAAGGGCAGCAGAGAAGGCAGAAGGAACTGCAGATGCTGGAATATTGAGCAAAACATGGGAAGCTCAACACTAAAGGGCCTGTCCCACCTGCCGATTTTTTTCAGCGACTTCCGGCATCATTGACTGACGTATCAGGTGACCGAAAAATTAGCGGCGTGACGCGGCATGATGACGTATTGGCGCACGGTGTTTTTTCAAGTGTCGCAACATTTTTTTGTGTCGCCGCTGGATTTCGACACTGATGTGATGCCGGCAGTCGCCGAAAAATCCGCTAAGTGGGACAGGTTAACTTGGTTGTGAAGATGGGCAGCACGGTGGCGCAGCAGTAGAGTTGCAGCCTTAAAGCACCAGAGAGCAGGGTTCAATCCTGACTATGGGTGCTGTCTGTAAGGAGTTTGTACATTCTCCCTGTGACCGCGTGAGTTATTTCCGGGTGTTCCAGTTTCCTCCCACACTCCAAAGACGTACAAGTTTTCAGGCTAATTGGCTTTGGTAAAATTGTAAAGATTTTCCCTAGTGTGTGTAGGATAGTGCCAGTGTACGGGGGTCGCTGGTCGGCGTGGACTCGGTGGGCTGAAGGGCTGTTTACACGCTGTATCTCCAAACAAGGCTAAACACAAAGTACCAGAGGAAGTCAACAGGTCAGGCAGCATCTGGGGAAGGAATGGACTGGCTACGTTTTGTGTCGGGACCTTTCTTCGGACTGACGGGTCTTTAGAGGTTTGGGATGTGGAGATACAGGGGTGTAGAGGTTTATTCTCACTGGAGCTCAGGAGATCAAAGGAGAACACAACTTAAATGTATAAAAGGGTATGGTGAATTTAGGAAAACTTTCCCCTTGTGAAGGCAGATAAAACTAGAGGAAATCAATTTAGAGTAAACAGGGTGAAAGATTTAGAGGGGATCTGAAGGAAATATTGTTCACCCAGAGAATGGTGAGTAAACATAAAAACATAGAAAATAGGTGGAGTAGGCCATTCTGCCCTTTGAGCCAGCATCACCATTCAATATGATCATGGCTGATCATCCAAAATCAGTACCCCATTCCTGCTTTCTCCCCATATCCCTTGATTCTGTTAGCCCTCAGAGCTAAATCTAACTCCCTTGAATACATCCAGTGAATTGGCCTCCACTACCCTCTGTGGCAGAGAATTCCACGGATTCACAACTCTCTGGGTGAAAAAGCTTTTCCTCATCTCAGTTCTAAATGGCCTACCCCTTATTCTTAGACTGTGACCCCTGGTTCTGGACTCCCCCAACACCGGGAACATTCTTCCTGCATCTAGATCTGTCCAATCCCATAAGAATTCTATATGTTTCTGTAAGATTCCCTCTCATCCTTTGAAATTCCAGAGCATCTGCTTCAACTACCTCCTCTGGTAGCTCATTCCATATACCCTGCACGTCTTTGGAGTGTAGGGGGGAAACCGGAGCACCCTTCAGTTTGAAGAAGGGTCTTGACCCAAAACGTCACCCATTCCTTCTCTCCAGAGATGCTGCCTGTCCCGCTGAGTTACTCCAGCATTTTGTGTCTATCTTCGGTTTAAAGCAGCATCTGCAGTTCTTTCCTACTCACTTTGCCGTGGGTGCATGGAATAAGTTGCCAGGGTGCAAATGCAAAAAGGTGGAGGCAGATAAGATAGTGGCATTAAACAACGTTTTAGATCGGCTCATGGATATGCAGAAAATGGAGGGATATGGATTACGTGCAGGTGGAGGAGATTAGTTTAACTTGACATCATGTTCAGCTCCATTTCTTAATGTAACGAACGGTGTAAAATTACTATTGGTAGTAGAAGTTTAATAAATAGTGAAGGATTGTGTACCGTCTCTGACCATCAAAAACAGCAGGGCTGCAAGGTGGTGCAGTGATAGAGTTGCTGCCTCACAGCGCCATAGACCCGGGTTCAATCCCGACCATGGGTGGAGTTTGTACGTTCTCCCCGTGACCTGCGTGGTTTTCTCCGGGAGCTCTGGTTTCCTCCCACACTTCAAAGACGTACAGGTTTATAGGCTAATTGGCTTGGTATAAGTGTAAATTGTCCCTAGTGTGTGTAGGGTAGTGTTAGTGTGTGGGGATCGCTGGTCGGTGCAGGAGTCAGGGGTTACGGGGAGAAGGCAGGAGAATGGGTTTAGGAGGGAGAGACAGATCAGCCATGATTGAATGGCGTTGTAGACTTGATGGACCGAATGGCCTAATTCTGCTCCTATCACTTATGGCCTTGTGACTCGGTTGGCGGAAGGGCCTGTTTCCGCGCTGTATCTCTAAACTGAACTAAACAGCAGAAATGTGTAGGAAGGAACTGCAGATGCTGGTTTAAACCGAAGATAGACACAAAAGGCTGGAGTAACTCAGTGGGGACAGGCAGAATCTCTGGATAGAAGGAATGGGTGACGTTTTAGGTCGAGACCCTTCTTCCGCATTATTGCAGCCATTTGCAATGAGCAGGTTTGCAGAGTGTTGAAGGCTCACTGCAAGTCACTGACTGGATGTCAGCACTGAGACAATAACCAGTAGCGGGGAATCGGGCAAGTGCTAACGGTTTATGCAGGGTTTTATCTGCAGTAGGGAGGAAGCAGATGTTCTCATTTAGATTTCCTGTAGCAGGTTTTTTCACTCTTCTTACTAAATTGGACCTAAATTTCATAGAAATGTGTTTGGCTCTGTCATCATAATCATAATCAAATGTTTAAGAAAGAACTGCAGATGCTGGAAAAATCGAAGGTAGACAAAAACGCTGGAGAAACTCAGAGGGTGAGGCAGCATCTATAGAACGAAGGAATAGGTGACGTTCGGGTCGAAACCCTTCTTCATAATCATAACCATACTTTATTAGCCAAGTATGTTTTGCAACATACGAGGAATTTGATTTGCCATACTGTCATACCAATTAAAAGCAACAAGACACACAAAACACATTTTAACATGAACATCCACCACAGTGACTCCCCCACATTCCTCACTGTGATGGAAGGCGAAAAAAAAGTTCAATCTCTTCCCTACTTTGTTCTCCCGCGGTCGGGGGCCTCGAGCCACCCGTTGATGGGACAATCTTGGCTCCCGCAGCCAGCGGTCAAGCCCTCCAAGTCAGGGCGATCTAGCTCCCGCATCGGGGGACAAGTTCCAGAGACAAAGTCCAATGTCCGCAATGGGGTAGAGGTGAATCGGACAGTGCCCTAGCTTATGGAAGGACCGTTCAGAAGCCTGATAATAGAGGGGAAGAAGCTGTTCCTGAGTCTGGTGGTGCGGACTTTCAAGCTTCTGTACCTTCTGCCGGATGGGAGCGGGGAGAAGAAGGAATGACCGGGGTGGGACAAGATTATGTTGGCTGCGACTGGAGGCCGAGTGAAAGGTGTGAGAGCAAAGTTTAAAGGAGATGCTGGTCATCGGGATGAGGGCATTGTAAGCCCGTTCTCTGGTGACTTGTGCATGGTCAGTCGAACACGCCCCATCTTGGATCCCAACCATGACCCATCCAATGAGAACACTTTGACCTCCGCTGCCCGCCAAAAATACAGAACTATCCTCATTAGGATGGCATAGTGGTGCGGCTGGTAGAGCCACTGCCTAGTGGGTATAAGATAGTGTAAGTGTGCAGGGATCACTGGTTGGGGGAGCTCAGTGGGCCGAAGGACCTGTTTCCATGCTGTATAAGTCAACCTAACTAAACTCACCTCAACTCGGGTCTCGACCCTAACTGTCACCCATTCCTCCTCTCCATAGATGCTGCCTGTCCCGCTGAGTTACTCCAGCATTTTGTGTCTATCTTCGATCTAAACTAAACCATCTACTGGTTCAGATTATTCAAACCTCATCTTGAATGGATAGTCAAGATGGTAATCTATTGCTTCTGCTAATTGTAGTGTAATAAGGCAATGAGAAACATTGAGCACTTCAACTTAGTATTACTCTGTTTCGGAAAGAAACTATTTGAACAATTTTCGTTATCTACAACAACAACAACTTGCATTTACACAGCAGCCAAATCTCAAAGCCCACAAGTAATACTCCCCACCCCACTCTCTGTCCTGTACCCCGGTTCCAACATCTTTCTTCCGTTGTCGTCCCAACACCCCCACCCCACGCCATAACCATGTCCTTTCCCTTCTTTTGCAGTATCCCATCCATGAGTGCCTCATTTCCCTTTCATTCCCCCTCTTTCCCCATTCTACTGTCTCCTTCCACCCATTTCCCTCCCTCCACCCTATAGACTGCTTTTCACCTCCAGCCTTTGTCACTTGCACCATCCATCTACGAACCAAAACCCTCATCGCCCAACCCTCGAGTCTCCATGCTTTTTTTTTTTTTAAGAGATGCAGCGCAGAAACAGGCCCTTCGGCCTACCGAGTGCACACCGACTAACGATCCCCGCACACTAACACTACCCTAAACACACAAGGGACAATTTACACGTGTTCCAAACCAATTAACCAACAGACCTGCATGTCTTTGGAGTCTGGGAGAAAACCGAAAATCTCGGAGAAAACCCACGCAGGTCACGGGGAGAAGGTACAAACTCCATACAGACGTACAAACGTACAAACTCCATGCAAGCGCTGTAAGGCAGCAACTCTACCGCTGCGCCACCGTGCCGCCCAGTAGCAGCCACAATAGAGTAAAATATCCAAATCACAAAGCCCTCAAATAATGGGCAGACGACATTTTGGGTCGAGACCTTCTTCAGACCGACAGAGGGTCGCAAAACAAAACGTCGTTTGTCCACTTCCCTCCCCAGATGCTGCCTGGCCCGCTGAGTTCCTTTAGAACTTTGTGTTTTTTACTGTAGACAAGAAACTGGTTTGGAAACATAAGCAAGGACAGAAAATAAAGACAGACACTCAGAAGACGGGTCTCGACTCGAAACGTCACCTATTCCTTTCTCCACAGACGCTTCCTGATCCGCTGAGTTACTCCAGCATTTTGTCTCTATCTTCACAGAAAATAAGTTCTTTTAGGTGATAAAAGTGTTGGTTTATTCTTGTCACGTGTACCGGGATACAGAGAAATTTATTATTTCCCGTGCTATCCAGTCACAGAGAAACATAGAAACATAGAAAATAGGTGCAGGAAGAGGCCATTCAGCCTTTCGAGCCAGCACCGCCATTCATTATGATCATGGCTGATCGTCCCCAATCAATAACCCGTGCCTGCCTTCTCCCCATATCCCTTGATTCCACTAGCCCCTAGAGCTCTATCTAACTCTCTCTTAAATCCATCCAGTGATTTGGCCTCCACTGCCCTCTGTGGCAGGGAATTCCATAAATTCACAACTCTGGGTGAAAACGTTTTTTCTCACCTCAGTCTTAAATGACCTCCCCTTTATTCTAAGACTGTGGCCCCTGGTTCTGGACTCACCCAACATTGGGAACATTTTTCCTGCATCTAGCTTGTCCAGTCCTTTTATAATTTTATATGTTTCTATAAGATCCCCCCTCATCCTTCTAAACTCCAGTGAATACAAGCCTAGTCTTTTCAATCTTTCCTCACATGACAGTCCCGCCATCCCAGGGATCAATCTCGTGAACCTACGCTGCACTGCCTCAATCACAAGGATGTCCTTCCTTAAATTAGGTGACCAAAACTGTACACAATACTCCAGATGTGGTCTCACCAGAGCCCTATACAACTGCAGAAGAACCTCTCTACTCCTATACTGAAATCCTCTTGTTATGAACGCCAACATTCCATTAGCTTTCTTCACTGCCTGCTGTACCTGCACGCCACCTTTCAGTGACCGGTGTACAAGGACACCCAGGTCTCGCTGTACCTCCCCCTTATCTAACCTAACCCCATTGAGATAATAATCTGCCCCCTTGTTTTTGCCGCCAAAGTGGATAACCTCACATTTATCTGCCACGCATTTGCCCACTCACTCAACCTTTCCAGGTCACCCTGCAACCTCCTAACATCCTCTTCACAGTTCATACTGCCACCCAGCTTTGTGTCATCTGCAAACTTGCTAGTGTTGCTCCTAATTCCCTCTTCCAAATCATTAATATATATGGTAAACAGCTGCGGCCCCAACACCGAGCCTTGCGGCACTCCGCTCGCTACTGCCTGCCATTCTGAAAAGGACCCGTTCACTCCTACTCTTTGCCAACCAATTTTCTATCCATGTCAACACCCTACCCTCAATACCATGTGGTCTCATTTTAGTCACCAGTCTCCCGTGCGGGACCTTATCAAAGGCTTTCTGAAAGTCTAGATACACTACATCCACTGGCTCCCCTTCATCCATTTTACTTGTCACATCCTCAGAAGATTCCAGAAGATTAGTCAAGCATGATTTCCCTTTCATAAATCCATGTTGACTTGGACTAATCCTTTTACCGCTATCTAAATGCCCCATTATTACCTCTTTAATAATTGACTCCAGCATCTTTCCCACCACCGAAGTCAGGCTAACTGGTCTGTAATTCCCCGTTTTCTCTCTCGCTCCTTTCTTGAAAAGTGGGATAACATTAGCTATCCTCCAATCCACAGGAACTGATCCTGAATCTATTGAATATTGGAAAATGATCACCAATGCATTCACTATTTCTAGATCCTGAGGATCCTGGGATGCAGACCATCAGGCCCAGGGGATTTATCATCCTTCAGTCCCATTAGCCTACCCAATACTATTTCTCGCCTAATGAAAATTTCTTTCAGTTCCTCTACCCCCTTTGATCCTCTGTCCTCCAGTACATCTGGGAGATTGTTTGCGTCTTCCTTAGTGAAGATAGATCCGAAGTACCTATTCAACTCTTCTGCAATTTCCTTGTTGCCCATAATAATTTCACCCGTGTCTGCCTTCAAGGGACCCACATTTGATTTTGCTACTCTTTTTCCCTTTACTGTCCTTCTTTATATTCCTGGCCAGTTCACCTCGTACTTCATCTTTTCAGCCTGTATTGCCCGTTTTGTTTCCTTCTGTTGTCCTATGAAAGTTTCCCAATCCTCTGGCTTCCGGCTACTCTTTGCTGTGTTATACATCTTTTCTTTTAGTTTTATTCTATCCCTAACTTCTCTTGTCAGCCACGGTTGCCTCCTACTCCCCTTAGAATCTTTCTTCCTTTTTGGAATGAAATGATGCTGCGTCTCCCGGATTATGCCCAGAAATTCAGTATTGATGTGGATAGAGAACTGGCTGGCAAACAGGAAGCAAAGAGTAGGAGTAAACGGGTCCTTTTCACAATGGCAGGCAGTGACTAGTGGGGTACCGCAAGGCTCAGTGCTGGGACCCCAGCTATTTACAATTTATATTAATGAACTGGATGAGGGAATTGAAGGCAACATCTCCAAGTTTGCGGATGACACTAAGCTGGGGGGCAGTGTTAGCTGTGAGGAGGATGCTAGGAGACTGCAAGGTAACTTGGATAGGCTGGGTGAGCGGGAAAATGTTTGGCAAATGCAATATAATGTGGATAAATGTGAGGTTATCCACTTTGGTGGCAAAAACAGGAAAGCAGACTATTATCTAAATGGTGGCCGATTAGGAAAAGGGGAGATGCAGCGAGACCTGGGTGTCATGGTACACCAGTCATTGAAAGTAGGCATGCAGGTGCAGCAGGCAGTGAAGAAAGCGAATGGTATGTTAGCTTTCATAGCAAAAGGATTTGAGTATAGGAGCAGGGAGGTTCTACTGCAGTTGTACAGGGTCTTGGTGAGACCACACCTGGAGTATTGCGTACAGTTTTGGTCTCCAAATCTGAGGAAGGACATTATAGCCATAGAGGGAGTGCAGAGAAGGTTCACCAGACTGATTCCTGGGATGTCAGGACTTTCATATGAAGAAAGACTGGATAGACTCGGCTTATACTCGTTAGAATTTAGGAGATTGAGAGGGGATCTTATAGAAACTTACAAAATTCTTATGGGGTTGGACAGGCTAGATGCAGGAAGATTGTTCCTGATGTTGGGGAAGTCCAGGACAAGGGGTCACAGCTTACGGATAAGGGGGAAATCCTTTAAGACCGAGATGAGAAAAAACTTTTTCACACAGAGAGTGGTGAATCTCTGGAACTCTCTGCCACAGAGGGTAGTTGAGGCCAGTTCATTGGCTATATTTAAGAGGGAGTTAGATGTGGCCCTTGTGTCTAAAGGGATCAGGGGGTATGGAGAGAAGGCAGGTACGGGATACTGAGTTGGATGATCAGCCATGATCATATTGAATGGCGGTGCAGGCTCGAAGGGCCGAATGGCCTACTCCTGCACCTATTTTCTATGTATCTATGTATGTAAATTCCTGCCATTGTTGTTCCACCGTCATTGCTACTAGGATCCTGTTCCAGTCCACTTTGGCCAGCCATCATCACCTCTCTCTCCATCCCTCCCATCCATCCAAGTCATTCTATCTTCAAAGTCGTCTTGTTGAGTCTCATTGTCTGCAACTCATTTTCACCTAGTACACAGCTAACAATGGCCTCTTTCCTTTATCATTGTTACTTTTTTGCATATCTTTCATTCATTTGTTCTTTATCTCTTCACATCAACGTCTATATCTCTCGTTTCCCTTTCCCCGGCTGAACTCTCGGTCTGAAGAATGGTCTCGACCCGAAACGTCACCCATTCCTTCTCTCCAGATTGTTGTGTGACCCGCTGAGTTACTCCAGCTTTTTATGTCTATCATTTCACACCTGAGTACAATCAAACCATGCACATGTCCAATAGGAAGTGCCAGACGATAATGGAACAGAGTGCAGAATATAGTGATACAGGTACAGATAAAGTGCAGATTCAAAAAAGTGCAGGGGCTGCCTCAAGGTAGGTTGGAAGATCGGCTTAAACTGGTCAGTCAGTTTAAGAGTCTGATAACAGTGGAGATGAAGCTGTTCCGAAATCTGGTGGTATGTGCTTTCGAACATTTGTATTTTTTGCCCGACGGGAGAGGGAATAAGAGGGGATGACTGGGTTGTGCGAGGTCCTTAGAAGTAAAGCCTTACAGTGAAATCGCTAACACCTTGGCAACTGATATCAATTGCCTGTTTAGTATTTTTTGTTCTGCGTTTTCCAAATGTGCATTGTGCTTTTTTTTTGTGGTTTTAGCCACTTCGTACATACAGCAGTTACAAAAGACTTTGATTGCTATAGTGCTATTTACAATGTCCCAAGGCGTTTCACAGAAACATTGTGAAACCAACTTTAATTGAGGTACACAATGAGATGGCGTAGTACTTGAACTAAGAAGTAGACTCTAGGGAGTGGGAATGAGTGGGTTAACATACGATGAGCATTTGACGGCACTGGGCCAGTACTCGCTGAAGTTTATAAGAATGAGGGGGGACCTCATTGAAACTTACCTAATAGTGAAAGGCCTGGATAGAGTGGATGTGGAGAGGATGTTTCCACTAGTGGGAGAGTCTGGGACCAGAGGCCATGACCTCAGAATAAAAGGACGTACCTTTAGAAAAGAGATGAGATGGAATTTCTTTAGTCAGAGGGTGGTGAATCTGTGGAATTCTTTGACACAGACAGTGGTGGAGGCCAAGTCAATGCATATTTTTAAGGTTGCTATTGACAGATTCTTGATTAGAATGTAGACACAAAATGCTGGAGCAACTCAGCAGGACAGGCAGCAGCCCTGGAGAGAAGGAATGGGTCGAGACCCTTATTCAGACTGATCCTTGATCAGTACAGGTGTCAGGGGTTACGAGCGGAAGGGGGTTAAGAAGGAGAGGTAGATCAGCCATGATTGAATGGGAGAGTAGACAATGGGCTGAATGGCATAATTCTACTCCTAAAACATATGAACTTATGAGTATTAGCCTCAGAAATATACCGAGGAAAAGGTCACCCTGTTCCTTTACAGTGTGACTGCACCTCCTCACCCATGGTAAAGATCCCACCCTTTAAACTCCCCACGAAATAGCAGAGGGTTGTAGATATAGCCCAGACCATCACACAGACCAGACTCCCCACCATTGTTCCAATTTACACTTCACGCTGCCTCGGAAAAGCAGTCGATATAATCAAACACTTTCCTTCTTCTCTCCACTCCCGTCCGGCAGAATATACAGAAGCTTGAAAGCCAGACTCAGGAACCGCTCTGTTATCAGGCTTCTGAACGGTTCTTCCATATGCTAGGGTTATGTCCGATTCACCTCTACCCCATTGCGGACATTGGACTTTGTCTGTGGAACTGGTGCACTACAATGCTGAGAACTATATTCTGCACTCTGTATCTTTCACTTTGCTCTACCTATTGTACTTGAGTTTGACTTGATTGCATTGATTTATGGTACCCGTTGGGTCCCAGCATCACACGGGAGGGCTGGTCCCCCAACGCAATATTCCACCTCTCCACCAATTCCAATATTGGTGGCCAGTGGGGAAGGGGGAGGGGACTTTCTGGAGCGCTAGTATGTGTGTTGTAGGCTGAAGGGACTGGTTTCCAGAGGGCTAGTATGGACATTGTGTGCCGAATGGATTCTTGGGCTGGCGGCTCAGTCACTCAAGCCTGATGTGCTGGCAGCTCACTCACGTCTGGTGGCCTGGCAGTTAACTCACGGCTATTCCTTGAAATTCCATTTCAAGCAGGGTGCAAGGCCACCAAATTCAAGTGCAATTTCTGACCACTTCAAGCAGGGTGCAAGGCCACCAAATTCGTGCAGTTTCATACCATTTCAAGCAGGGTGCAAGGCCACTAAGGACAGCGAGTCGTGACCTCTCCCTCCTCCATCTTGCAGAGACTGAGCCACGCTCACACTTTTGGGTTTTATAGTCCCTCTCTCCTCCCACCAGAAGGGGCGTGGCCTTCATGACGTGATTAACAGGAGAGAGAATCTCAACATTTTTTAAACACTAATAACTCTTTTATTTTTCATCAATGGGAAAAATCTTTGGCACTTGATGAGTGGAGGGGACTCTGAGTAAGATGGCCATACGTGGTAGCGTTTTTTCTAAAATCAATATAAAGCGCAAACAGGAAGTGGTCAAGATTAGACTTTTAATTATATAGAAGGCAAGGCAACTTTAATTAGGCAAGGGAACTAATTAGGCAAGGCAACTTTAATTAGTCAAGGCAGCTTTAATTAGGCAAGGCAGCTTTAATTAGGCAAGGCAACTTTAATTAGGCAACACAACGTTACCATTTCCAAACCAAAGGCAACACAGCTTTAGCATTTCCAAACCAAAGGCAACATAGCTTTAGCATTTCCAAACTATATTTTCAAACCACATTAAGTGCACTGACAGGTCAGTAAAACCACTCACAGTTTAGTAGACATGTGTTCAGTGTTATTCACAGCTCATACTGAGAGACATGACCCTCTCGCTCCCCCATCTTGCAGAGACTGACTGAGGCACTCAACACTTCTGGGTTTTAAAGTCCCTCCGGAAGGCGCGTGGCCTTCAGGAGAGAGAATCTCAAAATTTTAAAAACACTAATAACACTTTTATTTTTCATCGATGGGAAAAATCCTCTTGTCCTGCGCAGCGGAGGGGGACTCTGAGTAAGATGGCCAAAAATCACAGCCGTAAGTGGCAGCGTTTTTTCTAAAATCAATATACAGAACAACAGGAAGTGGTCAAGATCAGACTTTTATTAATATAGATTATCTGATCTGATTGGATAGCAAGCAGAACAAAGCTTTTCACTGTACCTCAGTACGTGTGACAATAATAAACCAGAACCTAATCTTAACACTCACCATCCCTGTTCTCCATATGAGGTTTTCCATTCCAGGACTTCTGAAATTCCCTCCTTTTTCAGGAGTTGTGGTTTCTTCTCTACCGCAGTTGATGGAGTCCTCATTCATAGAGTTATACAGTATGGAAACAGGCCCTTTGGCCCAACTCATCCATGCTGACCAACATGCCCCATCTACACGTCCCATTTGTCCACGTTTGGCCCATATTCCGATAAAACTTTCTTATCCATGTTCCTGTCCAAGTGTCTTTTCAATGCTGTTCTAGTATCTGCTTCAACTACCTCCTCTGGGAGATCGTTGCATACACCCAACATCTTTTGCGTGAAAAAATTTGACCCTCAGATTCCTATTAAATGTTTCCTGTCCAACGATAAACCTATGTCCTCTGATACTTGATTCACCTACTCTGGGTAAAAGACTCTGTGAATTCACCCTATCTATTCACCTCATGGTTTTATACACCTCTATAAGATCACCCCTCAGCCTCCTGCACTCCATGGCATAAAGTCCTAGGCTGCCCGACCTCTCCCTATAGCTCAGGCCCTCATGTCCTGGCAACAGTCTCATAAATCTTCTCTTCACCCTTTCCAGCTTATTTGTACTGCCTCCTTTTCTCAGATGCCTGCTCTCACCTGCCCTTTCTCCCCTGGTACAACAGAAGCCAAACATAGACTGGATGATGGTTTCGCTGAACACCTTCGCTCAGTCCACCTGGACCTAGCTGATCTCCTGGTTGCCGAACACTTTAATTCCCTTCCCATTCCCACACTGATCTTTCTGTCCTGGGCTTCCTCCATTGTCAGAGTGAGACAAAATGCAAATTGGAGGAAAGCATCTCATATTTTGCTTGGGCAGCTTACACCCCAGCAGTATGACTATTGATTTCTATAACTTCAAGTAACCCTTGCATCCTTCCTCTCTCTGTCCCTCCCCCACCCAAGTCACAACAGCTTCAGGCTTCTTGATTGTCTACAACTCGTTTTCACCTAGCTCACTTTTTTGTATCTTTCGTTCATTTGTTTCTATATCTCTCTACATCACCGTCTATATCTTTTGTTTCCCTTTCCCCTGACTCTCAGTATGAACAAGGGTCTCGACCCGAAACATCACCTATTCCTTTTCTCCAGAGATAGTGTCTGACCCGCTGAGTTACTTCAGCTTCTTGTGTCTAACAACACACTTCCCTCACCTTTCACACCACCAGCAACTACCCCCAGCATATTTTCCTTCGCCACCCACCACCACCATCTACAACATGTCCACCACCAGTCGTATCTTTCCCTCTCCCGCCCGCCCCCCCCCTTTCTGTTTTCCAATGGGACCACTCTATTAATGATCCCCGAGTCTACCCATCCTCATTCCAGACACATTCTCTCACAACCATAGAAGATACAACACTTTTTTAGTTTAGTTTAGTTTAGTTGAGTTTAGTTTAGTTTAGTTTAGTTGAGTTTAGTTGAGTTTAGTTTAGTTGAGTTTAGTTTGGTTTAGTTTGGTTTAGTTGAGTTTAGTTTGGTTTAGTTTAGTTGACTTAGTTTGGTTTAGTTAGGTTTAGTTGAGTTTAGTTTGGTTTAGTTTAGTTGTAAGGTCAAAAGGTCATGTGATAGTAGAATTAGGCCATTCGGCCCATCAAGTCTGCTCCACCATTCAATCATGGCAAAGAATTCCACAGATTCACCACCCTCTGACTATGTAAATTATTCCTCTTCTGCTTCCTAAAAGAACGTCCTTTAACTCTGAGGATGTGACTTCTAGTCCTAGACTGTCCCACTAGTGGAAACATCCTCTCCACATCCATTCTTTCCAAACCTTAGTTTAGGGATACAGTGCAGAAACAGGCACTTCGGAGCACCGAGTCGGCGCCAACCAGCGATCCCCGCACACTAACACTAACCTACATGCACCAGGGACAATTTACAATTATACCAAGTCAATTAACCTACAAATAGTCCAGTCAATCTAGCAAATTTGAGGGTTACCCACCTCTAATTGCAAAATAATTTATTTTACTTCAGTACATTCCAGTATGGTCCTCTAAACACCATACTAAAAGTCCTAAAAATTCCTAACATGGGAAAGTGGTGTCATTTGCATAAAGGCTTCCGCCATTAGAGAAAATTCTTAATTCATAATTCATTTCATAAATTCAGGAACATGGCAACTTGTCTAACTGGTAGCTGTGGTACTCCACAGTTCAGTCCAGAAATAGCCTTCATTAGCATTCAAACAACCTTCAATAGCCTTCGAATACATTCTAGCTATCTCCACGGGACCAAATGTGATATTCACAGGAGATACTTCGCAGAATCTGAGGAGAAGTGAGTTTCTCGTCAACAAAGTAAACTAACAAAGGGTTCTTCATATGCTGGGTTCCTTCCTTGAGAGGGTGGGCTGCACAACGATTCATAACAAAGGAGATGCAGACACCCTGATCATCAAGGCAGGAGTGGAGTCAGCGAAGGTTGTTGACACCATTCTTATTGGTGATGATACAGAACTGCTAATCCTGTTGTGCTACCATGGAGATGCAATCAAGAAGGAGCTATTCATGAAACCTGAAACCAACGCCAACACCGAAAAGCACAGGGTATGGAACATAAAGAAGACAATGAAGATCTTGGGAAAGATAATCTGTTCCAGACTACTCTTGGTACATGCATTGCTTGGATGTGATACATCAAGAGTCTATGGTGTAGGCAAAGCAGAAGCCCTTTCCCGTCAGAACTGCCCCCTCCATCGACTCTTTTAAGTCAAAACGAAAGACTTATCTATACTCTTAGCCTTTCCTGACGTCCTCTGAGTGAGGGCTACATGTATATATGTATGTAGTTTGTTTTGTTGTGCTATTCTTATAACAAATGTAAAGCACTTTGGCCAACGAGAGTTGTTTTTTAAATGTGCTATATAAATAAATGTGACTTGATTTGACTTGACTAAAGCAAGTGCAGAACAATGTTGATTTCCAACAAGTTGCCAACCTGTTTACAAAAGAGGGAGCTGCAAAGAAAGATATCATTGATGCAGGAGAGAAAGCCCTAGTCTACATCGTTAATCGCAAGAAGGATGAAGATATAGATGCTCTGCGGTACAAGCGCTTCTGTGAGAAGGTGGCAAAAAGCAACACATTTGTGGAGGCTCAGACATTGCCGCCAACATCTACTGCTACGCAGTATCATAGTCCGCGAGTATACTTTCAGATTCAGTCCTGGAAAGAGACGACTGGACAATTGAAACCAGAAGAATGGGGATGGAAGATCACTGATGGTCAATTAATGCCAGTACAGCCACATCTCCCAACTGCACCAGAGAAGTTGACCAAGATATTCAGGTGTAACTGCAAGACCGGGTGCAGCACCAGAAGATGCACCTGCCAGAGTATTCCCATTGACTGCACATAATAATAATAATAATAATGGATGGGATTTATATAGCGCCTTTCTAATACTCAAGGCGCTTTACATCGCATTATTCATTCACTCCTCAGTCACACTCGGTGGTGGTGAGCTAATTCTGTAGCCACAGCTGCCCTGGGGCAGACTGACGGAAGCGTGGCTGCTAATCTGCGCCTACGTCCCCTCCGACCACCACCAATCACACACACACATTCACACACATTCACACGCAGGCAAAGGTGGGTGAAGTGTCTTGCCCAAGGGCACAACGACAGTATGCACTCCAAGCGGGATTCGAACCGGCTACCTTCCGGTTGCCAGCCGAACACTTAGCCCATTGCGCCATCTGTCTTGGGTGAGTGGAGTGTGTAAAGGTCTAAGTTGTGGAAATTCATCTCGGATGGAGATGGATGACAGTAGTGCTGTTGCCTAAACTTTCACGAAGAACACTAGCCAAGTTGTAGTTGTGAAAACAAATGTAAAATATGGCTATTCTCATCTTGATTGGGTGACACCACCTTAACTATTCCAGGTATTATTTCTTGCTGCTTTATCCTATTTTTCATGCTTGCTTTCTTATGACTATTTTTAGATGCCATTTTTTGTATCAAACACACGGATGCAAAGATCAGACAATTTTAATTTTCTCTGATTGAGAAAGCTAAATCATGCAAGATAAACTCATAATATTAACCTGTGAATATGTTCATCATTTTCACAGATCATGAAAACATGGTTTTGGATACTTGGATCACTGCTTATATTACAAATGGCACTGGAAATTATGAATTTTCTCTAATGGCGGAAGCTAATTTGCATATTATGCAAATTACACCACTTTCCCATGCTAGGATTTTTAGGACTTTTAGTATGGTGTTTAGGGGACCATGTTGTAATTCGTTGCAGTAAAATAAATTATTTTGCAATTAGTGGTGGGAGAAGGTGCTACTTTGACTGGACTAAAACCCGTTCGTCTTTGGAGTGTGGGAGGAAACCGGATATCCCAGAGGCAACCTATGCAGGTCACGGGGGAATGTACAAACTCCATACAGACAGCACCCGTAGTCGGGATTGAATCTGGGTGTCTGGCGCTGTAAGGCAGCAACTTTACTGCTGCCTAACCGTGCCGTCCCAACTTGTTTGAGAGGGAACAGCCCAAGGGGTCTTCTATGGTTTTAGGAGTCTTCTCTCTTCTAGGGGAGTGTTAGCATCTGATCGGAATAGAATTAGTGTAAAATGGGTGTTTAGATTTTAAAGGTATAGTATGGAAAAAGGCCCTTCTGCCCACCCAGTCCATGTCAACTATTGATCACCCGTTCACATTAGTTCTATGTTATCCCATTTTCTCCTCCACTCCCGACACACTAGGGGGGAATTTACAGAGACCAATTAACCTACGAACCTGCAGGTCCTTGGGATATGGGAGGAAACCGGAGCACCCGGAGAAAACCCACGCAGTCACAGGCAGAACGTGCAAACTCCACATGCAGACAGCACCGAGGTCGGGATCGAACCCGGGTCTCTGGTGCCGTGAGGCAGTGGCTCTACCCTGTGACCACTGTGTTCACTGGAATTTAGAAGGATGAGAGGGCATCTTATAGAAACATATAAAATTCTTAAGGGATTGGACAGGCTAGATGTGGGAAAAATGTTCCCGATGTGGGGGGAGTCCAGAACCAGGGGTCACAGTACAAGAATAAGGGGTAGGACAGAGATGAGGAAAAACATTTTCACCCAGAGAGTTGTGAATCTGTGGAATTCTCTGCTACAGAAGGCAGTGGAGTCCAATTCACTGGATGTTTTCAAGAGAGAGTTAGATTTAGCTCTTAGGACTAACGGAATCAAGGGATATGGGGAGCAAGCAGGAATGGGGTACTGATTGGGGATGATCAGCCATAATCATATTGAATGGCGGTGCTGGCTCGAAGGGCCGAATGACCTACTCCTGCACCTATTGTCTATGTTCGTACCCTTCGCGCCACTGTGCCACTCCATGGTTTGTGGTCAGCGAGGATTCAGTGGGCCAAAGGGCCTGTTTCCATGAGTGATGCCCCACACTCAGCTCCCAACTCTCCCCCCTCTCCCACTTGCCATCTGGACCCCGGCCTCACACTCCAGATAAATGAACGAGAAAGATGCAAAACCATCAGGACTTCCGAACAATTGGATGCTGGACCGTCGGAATTTTAACTGCAATCATGGCATGACCTTCCTTGGAAAGGTCAGCATTTGTTTAGTTCAGTTTAGTTTAGAGATACAGCGTGGAAACAGGCCCTTCAGCCCACCGGGTCCGCGCCGACCAGCGATCCCCGCACATTAACACTATCCTACACACACTAGGGACAATTTGTACATTTACCAAGCCAATTAACCTACATACCTGTACGTCTTTGGAGTGTGGGAGGAAACCAAAGATCGTGGAGAAAACCCACGCAGGTCATGTGAGAATGTTCAAACTCCGTACAGACAGCACCCGTAGTCGGGATCGAACCCGGATCTCCGACGCTGCATTTGCTGTTAGGCTGCAACTCTACCGCTGCGCTACCGTGGCCGCCATTTGTCACCATTCCCCAACAATGTCTTGAACCAAGAGCAAAAATGATCACTAATATTGGGCCGCATTCCCAAGATGTTCCCCAAAAGTGGGCAGCACAGTGGCGCAGCTGGTAGAGCCGCAGGTGCAACCGACCTCGGGTGCTCTCTGTGTGGAGTTTGCACCTTCTCCCTGAGACCGCGTGGGATTTCACGCCCAAAGACGTGCGTTGGGCATCACGGTGGCGCAGCGGTAGAGTTGCTGCCTTACACCTCCAGAAACCCGGGTTCGATCCCGACTACGGGTGCTGTCTGTACAGAGTTTCTACCCGTGACCATGTGGGTTTTCTCCAAGATCTTCGGTGTCCTCCCGCACTCCAAAGGCGTACAGATTTGTTGGTTAATTGGCTAGGTATAAATGTAAATTGTCCCTATTGTGTGTAGGATAGTATTAGTGTGCGGGGATCGCTGGTCAGTGGACTAGACGGGCTGAATGGCCTGTTTCCACTCTGTATCTCCAAACTAAACTAAACTAAATCCCAGAGACATGCAGGTTTGTAGGTTAATTGGCTTTGATAAAAAATAACCTCCGTTAATTGCTCCTAGGAGGTGGATGAGAAAGTGGGACAACATAGAACTAGTATGAGCGGGTGATGATGGTCAGCGAGATTCGATGGGCCGAATGGCCTGTTTCCATGCTGTATCAAACTAAACTAAACTAGAAGGTTTAGCTTTAGGTCTAGATTCATTATTGTCACAAAGAAAAGCATGCATGCTTATTTTTACCGTGACATAAAGCTCTTGCTGTAGGAATACGTGGAGACGTCACCAGGCGATTTGTACTTTGAAGTTTATCTTGGCCTCGTGCTCAGCACGGTCATTGTGGGCCGAAGGGCCTGTTCGTGTGTTGTACTGTTCTTAAGATCATAAGTGATAGGAGTAGAATTAGGCCCATCATGTCTACTCCTCCATTCAATCATGGCTGATCTATCTCTCCCTCCTAACCCCATTCTGCTGCCGTCTCCCCATAATCTCTGACACCCGTACTAATCAAGAATCTATCTAATTCCGCCTTCAATATATCCATTGACCTGGCCTCCACAGTCTTCTGTGGCAAATAATTCCACAGATTCACCACCCTCTGTCTAAAGAAATTTCACCTCACCTCCTTCCTAAAGGAATGTCCTTTAATTCTGAGGCTGTGACCTCTAGTCCTAGACTCTCCCACTGGTGGGAACATCCTCTCCACATCCACTCTATCCAAGCCTTTCACTATTCTGTAAGTTTCAATGAGGTGACCCCTCATCCTTCTAAACCCCAGCGAGTACAGGCCAAGTGCCGACAAATGGTCATCATAGGTTAACCCACTCATTCCTGGGATCATTCTTGTAAACCTCAGTGGACCCTCTCCAGAGCCAGCACATCCTTCCTCAGATAGGGGGCCCAAAATTGCTCACAATACTCCAAATGCAGCCTTACCAGTAACTTAGAAAACCTCAGCTTTATGATCCCTGATGGTCAGAAGGTCAGGCGTTGTTTGTGTTAGGAGGAACTGATTAATGCTTTGGACAGAAGTTGTTTTGACAAAAGAAAGGGAAAGGTTGGAGATTAAGCAAACATTCAAAGAATGCAAGGTGGGGGGGTGGTGGTGCAGAGAGTTGGAAAGAGAAGGGGGGGTCAGAGGGTGAAGGGCAGGATGGATCAAATAACAAGTAAGGCATGGACACAGATGCCTGGATAGAGTGGATGTGGAGAGGATGTTTCCACTAGTGGGAGAGTCTAGGACTAGAGGCCATAGCCTCAGAATAAAAGGACATTCCTTTCTGAAGGAGATGAGGAGAAATTTCTTTAGTCAGAGGGTGAAATAAATCCCAGAATAAAAACTAAAAATAGTCGGCAGGGTCAGGTAGGTCAGGTGTGACATCTCTTAAGAGCTGTGGATGTTCCTGTCATAAGAGGAATAGATCAGGGAGATGCACAGAATCTCTTGCCCAGAGTAGGGAAATCAAGGACATAGGTTCAAGGAGAAGGGGAAAAGATTTAACAGGAATCTGAGGGGTATCTTTTTCACACAAAGGGTGGTGGGTGTATGGAACCAGCTGCCAGAGGAGGTAGTTGAGGCTGGGACTATCCCAACGTTTAAGAAGCAGTTAGACAGGTACATGGATAGTACAGGTTTGGAGGGATATGGACCAAACGCAGGCAGGTGGGACTAGTGTAGCTGGGACATGTTGGCCGGTGTGGGCAAGTTGGGCCGAAGGGCCTGTTTCCGTGCTGTGTCACTCTGGGACAGAGTGAACTTTTGCACAGCATTGCAAGACAGTTCTTGTTTTTGGCAGAAAGGCCGGTGAATGTCATAATGTAGAAGCCAGACTGATTATATGGGAAAGGCCGGATGATTCAACATGTAATTTTACGCAAGCTCATTTATGAGAAGATAAATTATTAGGACAAAAGCGACGATGTGCAAAAAGTTGAAGTAACTACCTTTGTATTTTGCAATCCCAAAATGTACCAAACTCTTTTGAAATATTGTGTGTGTTGCAACATGGGAAACAATGTACTCAATAAGCACAATGTCCCAGAAAAAGTTGAGATTAATGGTCAGGTAAACCTGTTCGAAGAACTCTTTGAATGCTTGAATATGTAGAAACACTGCATAGGAAGGATCTGCAGATGCTGGTTTAAACCAAAGATAGACACAAAATGCTGGAGTAACTCAGTGGGACAGGCAGCATCTCTGCAGAGAAGGAATGGGTGACGTTTCAGGTCGAGACCATTCTTCAGACTGATGTCAGGGGAGTGGGCGGTACAGAGATAGAATGTAGTCGGAGACGGTAAGACTGGTGGGAGAACTGGGAAGGGGGAGGGGATGGATAGAGAAAGCAAGGGCCATCTGAAGTTAGATAAGTCAATTTTCATACCGCTGGGGTGTAAGCTGCCTAAGCGAAACATGAGGTGCGTTTCGGGTTGAGACCCTTCTTCAGATTCTGAACAAAGTACTGCAGATGGCTGGTTAATCCACAAAAGGACACAAAGTGCTGGAGTAACTCAGCGGTAGACAAAAATGCTGGAGAAACTCAGCGGGGTGAGACAGCATCTATGGAGCGAAGGAAATAGGCGACGTTTCAGATCGAGACCCTTCCTCAGACTGATGTGAGGGTGGGGGGGGAGCAGGAAGAAGAAAGGAAGAGGAGGAGACAGTGGGCTGAGTCAGCGGGTCTGGCAGCATCTCTGGAGCACATGGATAGGTGACGCTTCGGGTCGGGACCCTTCTTCAGACTGAAAGAAAGTGCGATTCTTTGAAAGCATGATTTAATGAGATTCATTGGAATAGTAGTGATCTTGGTGGGATATTCCTGAGCTCTGGTTGTTAAGGTGTGTCCTGGATCTGGATCTGGATCTGGATCTGGATGTAGTACGCTGAAAAGCTCCAGGTAGAGCATCACTACGCACTATCACTATCCTACACCCACTGGGGACAATTTTTACATTTACCAAGCCAATTAACCTACAAACCTGTACGTCTTTGGAGTGTGGGAGGAAACCAAAGATCTCTGAGAAAACCCACGCAGGTCACGGGGAGAACGTACAAACTCCATACAGACAGCATCCGTGGTCAGGATCGAACACGGGTCTCCGGCGCTGCATTCGCTATAAGGCAGCAACTCTACCGCTACACCATCGTGACCGGGTTCTGGATTAGAGGGAATTAGCTACAAGGAGAGGTTGGACAAACTTGGACTGTTTTCTCCGGAACGTCAGAGGTTAAGGGGACACCTGTTTGAAGTATATGAAAGTATAAGAGACATAGATAGAGCAGACAGGCAAAACTTTTTTACAAGGGTGGAAAAGTCAAAGACTAGAGGGCCAGCTAAGTTGAGAGGGACAACGTTTAAAAGAGAGTTTTTTTACACAGAGAGTGGTGGGTGCCTGGAACGCGCTGCCCGGTTTGATGGTGGTCAGATACAAAGGAGGAATTTTAAGAGGCTCTTAGATCGGGACATGGATATGAATCACGCGCAGACACAGGAGGTTAGCTCATCATGGCATCATGTCTGGCACAGACATTGTGGGCATGTAAGAGCTTTTAGATAGGCACATGGATGTACTTGTGGCCTTGCATTGCAAGTAGAGGCTGGATAGGTTGTGGCTTTTCTCCTTTGAGCATACAAAAGGTGGATGACCATTAAGGATGATATCAAATCTTAGACAAGGTGTTTGGCTCCAATCTTCAGTTCAGTTTAGTTTATTGTCATGTGTACCGAGGTACAGTGAAAAGCCTTTGTTGCGTGCTAACCAGTCAGCAGAAAGACATACATGTTTACAATCAATCCGTTTACAGTGTACAGATACATGATAAGGGAATAACGTTTAGTGCAAGGCAAAGTCCGATCAAGGATAGTCCGAGGGTCACTAAAGTTAGTAGTTCAGCACTGCTCTTTGTTATTGGTAAGATGGTTCAGTTGCCTGTTGCAACAGTCTTCATCCCCAGGGTAAGGTAGTCTAAAACTACAGGGTAGAGGTTTAAGGTGAAAGCAAAAAGATTTATATTGGACCTGAGGGGCACGTTTTACACACAGAGTGTGTTGGGTCTATGGAACAAGTTGCCAGAGGAAGTGGTAGAGGTGTATACAATAACAATATCCCTTGTTTTAAGACATTGGGACAGGTACACGAGGTAGAAAAAGATTTGGAGGGATATGGGCCGAATGCGGGCGAATGAGACAATCTTAGACAAACATCTTGGTTGGCATGGACGAGCTGGGCCAATAGACCTTGTTTCTGTGCTGTATAACTCTGTGGATATACAGTATGACTTTAGACTAGAGATACAGCATAGAAACACGCCCTTCGGCCCACCGAGTCTGTGTAAAAAAACAGATCCTGACCTTGGGTGCTGTCTGGAGTTTGCACGTTCTCCCCATAACTGCGTGGGTTTCCTCCAGGTCCTCCGGTTTCCTCCCACGTCCCAAAGATGCGCGGGTTTGCAGGTTAATCGACCCTCTGTAAATTGCCCCCTAGTGTGCAGGGAGTGGATGAGAAAGTGGGATAAGGTAGAACTAGTGTGAACGGGGTGATCGATGGTCGGCGTGGACGCGCTGGGCCGACAGGCCTGTTTCCATGCTGTTTCTCGGAACTAAACTAAAACTAAAGTTCAGAAAAATCATGCTCATCGTTGTGTCCCAGTAACATTGCAGGCACCCTGACCTTGTCAGTGGTCACACAGTGTTCCATCTTTATGCCACAGCTAGAGGAAGTGTGATACAAAATGATCAAAGGATAAAACTACATTTAGAGTCATGGAGTCACAGTGTGGAAACAGGCCCTTCGGCCCAACTTGCCCACACCGGCCAACATGTCCCAGCTACACTAGTCCCACCTGCCTGCATTTGGTCCATATCCCTCCAAACGTTGGGATAGTCCCAGCCTCAACTACCTCCTTTGGCAGCTTATTCTAGACACCCACCACCCTTTGTGTGAAAAAGTTACCTCTCAGATTCCTATAAAATCTTTTCCCCTTCACTTTGAACCTATGTCCTCTGGTCCTCGATTCACCTACTCTGGGCAAGGACACTGTGCATCTACCCGATCTATTCCTCTCATGATTTTATACACCTCTATATGATCACCCCTCATCCTCCTGCACTCCTAGCCGACTCAACATCTCCCTGTAGCTCATATCTTTCCTATATCTCTCCTATAACATGGTGCCCAGATCACCCCTCATCCTCCTGCACTCCTAGCCGACTCAACATCTCCCTGTAGCTCATATCTTTCCTATATCTTTCCTATAACATGGTGCCCAGAACTGACCACAGTGTTAGTGCGCTTGACTTTCAGGACAAAATATGCCTGACTTTTTACACATTTGCTTTGCAAAGAGTGTGCATTTGAGTGCATGGGTGACACGGCCATTGACATAAATTCATAAGGTCATATGACATGCAAACAGGCCCTTCGGCCCAACGCCCATATTGACCACCATGTCTCATCTACACTAGACCCACCTGCCTGCATGTGGTCCATTTCCCTCTAAACCTTTCCTATCCATCTACCTGTCCAAATGTCTTTGAAATGTTGTCATGGTCCCTGCCTCAACTACCTACTCTGGCAGATCATTCCATATGCCCACCACCCTCTGTGTGAAAATGTTGCCTCTCAGGTTTCTATGAAAGGGGCATTAGAGTGGCGTAACGGTAGAGTTGCCGTCTTACAGAGGAAAGATCTCGGTTCGATCCTGACTTCTGGTGGTGTCTGTACGGAGTTTGTACGTTCTCCCCCGTGACAGTGTGGGTTTTCTCCAGGAGTTCCGGTTTCCTCCCACACAGGTCTGGAGGTTATTAGCCTTCAGAATGAATTTTATATTGTCCCTGGTGCGCAGGATAGAGTGAGTGTGTGGGGATAGCTAGTCGGCTCGGACTCGGTGGGCCGAATGGCCTGTTTCCATGCTGTATCTCTGAACTGAACTAAACTAAACTAAATCTTTCCCCTCTCACCTTAAACCTTTGTCCTCTGGTTCTTGATTCCCCGACTCTGGGTAAAAGACTCTATGCATTCACCCTGTCTATCCCAATGACTTCCGGACGGTGAAAACATGTGGAAACCAAGGAATCAACGGCACTGGGTCTGCACTCGCTGAAGTTTTAAGGATGTGGGGGACCTCATTAAAACGTACAGAATAGTGAAAGGCTTGGATCGAGTAGATGCGGAGAGGATGGATCCATTAGTGGGAAAGTCTAGGACTAGACGTCATAGTCTCAGAATTAAAGGACCTTCATTTAGGAAGTAGATGAGAAATGTCTTTAGTCAGAGGGTGATGAATCTGTGGAATTCTTTGCCACAGAAGGCTGTGGAGGCCAAGTCAGTGGATATTTTTAAGGCAGAGACAGATTTTTGATTAGTACAGGTGTCAAAGGTTATGGGGAGAAGGTAGGGGAATGGGGTTAGAAGGGAGAGATAGATCAGTCATGATTGAATGGTGGAGCAACTTGATGGGCCGAATGGCCTAATTCTACTCCTATCACTTATGACATTACCTTTATGAAACATTTCTGTTTGCCTTGTTAGGGTTATCACCCATATTAAACACAAAGCAATGGTGTGATTTACCACACCCATTAGATCACATGCAGATCAGTGGTCAGATAGTTGCAGGTGTAGGCCATTCGGCCATTCAAGCCAGCACCGCCATTCAATATGAACAGGGCGGATCATCCTAAATCAGTAGCCCGTCCTTACCATTTCCACACATCCTTTGATTCCATTAGCCCTATGAGGTATATCTAACTCTCTCTTGAATACATCAAAAGACATTCGTCTTTTAGGGGCATATGGAATTCCATTTTTAATTCTTTTCAGTGCAGAGGAGTCAGATTTCACAATTCCATCCAATTCTTCCATGAAAACTCAATGACCTTCCAAATTATGCAAGGAATGAGGAACGCAATTCATCCTATTGCCGAGCAGAATAATTGCACTGTCTTACAAGGATTAAAAGCTCAAAGGAGACATAAAGAACTGCAGACGCTGGTCTCCAAAAAAAAGACACCGAGTGCTGGAGTAACTAAGCGGGCGAGGCAGCATCTCTGGTGAACGTGGATAGGTACTTAGCATCATAGCAGATACAAGTAACTGCATACAATGGACAATAGGTGCATGAGTAGTCCATTCGTAGGATCAGCCACAATCAGTACCCCGTTCCTGCCTTCTCCCCATATCCCCTGACTCCGCTATCTTTAAGAGCCCTATCTAGCTTTCTCTTGAAAGCATCCAGAAAACCGGCCTCCACTGCCCTCTGAGGCAGAGAATTCCACAGATTCACAACTCTCTGTGTAAAAAAGTGTTTCCTCATCTCTGTTCTAAATGGCCTACCCCTTATTCTTAAACTGTGGCCCCTGATTCTGGACTCCCCCAAAATCGGTAACATGTTTCCTGCCTCTAGCATGTCCAAACCCTTAACAATCTTAAATGTTTCAATAAGATATCCTCGCATCCTTCTAAATTCCAGAGTATACAAGCCCAGCCGCTCCATTCTCTCAACATATGACAGTCCCGCCATCCCGGGAATTAACCTTGTAAACCTACGCTGCACTCCCTCAATAGCAAGAATGTCCTTCCTCAAATTTGGAGACTAAAACTGCACACAATACTCCAGGTATGGTCTCACTATGGCCCTGTACACTTCAGAAGGACCTATTTGCTCCTATACTCAACTCCTCTTGTTATGAAGGCCAACATGCCATACACTGGTTTACAAAAAGAGACATAAAGTGCTGGAGTAACTCAACGGTCCAGGCAACATCTCTGGAGAACATCACCTATCCATGTTCTCCATAGATGCTGCCTGATCTACGAGTGTGTGTCTTTAGAAGGATAAAGGATAGAAGGAGGAATTCCCAATCTCAGCAATGCTGGAGATGAACGATTAAGTCAAGTCAAGACTTGACTTCACGAGGGTTTATTGTCATATGTCCCAGATAGGACAATGAAATTCTTGCTTTGCATCAGCACAACGGAATATAGTAGGCACGAATACAGAACATATCATATCAGTGTGTCCATACACCATTATATAAATATATACACACATCAATAAATAAGCAGATAAAGTGCAAATAAACAGATAATGGTCTATTAGTGTTTAGAGATTTGTTTCAGTTGAGTTTAATAGCCTGATGGCTATGGGGAAGGAGCTATTTCTGAACCCGGATGTTGCAGTCTTCAGGCTCCTGTACCTTCTACCTGAAGGTAGCGGGGAGATGAGTGTGTGGCCAGGATGGTGTGGGTCCTTGATGATGCTGCCAGCCTTTTTGAGGCAGCCTTGGAAGGAGACCAGACAGGGGGGCCAGAGAGCGTTTGTCTAAACTGTATCTTTCAATTCATCCATTCAATCATTCATCTTCACTAGGGTGACCAAGAATGTTCTGCCTTCTTGAAATTAAAAAAAGCCAGCCTTGCTGATGGTTCCTGCAAACTCGGAATGAATTTAAAAAAAACGGCAACACAGATAGGCAACACGGTGGCGCAGCGGAAGAGTTGCTGCCTCACAGCACCAGAGACCCGGGTTGGATCCTGACTACGGGTGCTGTCTGTTTGTACGTTCTCCCCGTGACCACGTGGGTTTCCTCAGGGTGCTCCAGTTTCTTCCCGCACTCCAAAGGCGCGGAGGTCTGCAGGTTAATTGGCTTCTGTAAATTGCCCTCATATGAAGGATGGAACTGGTGTACGGTGTGATCACTAGTCAGCGTGGACTCGGTGGGCTGAAGGGCCCGCTTTCACTCTGTATCTCAAAACCTGAAACTAAAAACTAAATATAACTGGGTCAGTTAGTTCCTGAATTTCCGTACAAAATAACTGTTGGCAGAATTCTTAGTTTAGTTTAGTCTGGTTTAGCGATACAGCATGGAAACAGGGCCATCGGACCTCCGAGTCCGCGCCGACCATCGATCACCCATTCACACTAGTTCTACATTATCCCACTTCCGACACACCAGGTGCAATTTACAGAGGGCCAATTACCCTACAAACCCGCTAGTCTTTGTGATTGGGGAGGAAGCCGGAGCACCTGGAAGAAAAACCACATGGTCACGGGGAGAACGTGCAAATTCCCCACACAGACAGCGCCCGAGACCAAGTTCGAACCGGGGTCTCTGGCGCAATGAGGCAGACGCTCTACCACTACGCCACTGTGCTTCCTAAATTCTTTTGTGCTAAATGTGCTCCTAACCGCCTCCTGTCTCTGCGAATTTTAACATTTGAGAAGATTAATTAGTAAACAAAGTGTAAATTTGGGTAATAGTAATAGAGATGATAATGGATTTAAAAGAATCTGGATTCATAATACAATTGTATAATCTAAAAAAGTGGACACCAAGTGCTGGAGCAACTCAGCGGGTCAGGCAGCATCCCTGGAGAACATGGATACTGTAGGTGACGTTTCGTGTTGGGACCCTTCTTCAGATTCAGTCCCAACCCGAATTGTCACCTATCCATGATCACCAGAGATGCTACCTGGCCTGCTGAGTTACTCCAGCACTTTGTGTCTTCTTTTGTGCACCAGCTTCTGCCGTTCCTCGTTTCTGTATCATCTTAGCTGCGCTTAACATAATGCTAACAACAGCTCACTCTGTCAAAACTTGGGAGTGGTTGCAATATTTGAGAGACATGTGTGACTCCTTCTGAAGTTCTCCTTACTCCGTGACGAGTGGAAAATAACAAATGCTGTTCCAATTTGAGAGGGATATCGGAGTGAGGATCTGGAGAATTCTAACCTTGTCTGTTGGACAGCTGTGCGTGCTACGAAACTGGGAGCATTCTTCCTCTTTCCACTATCTGTGACACATCGCTGTCTGTAAAGCATGTTTGTGATAGCGTTGCACAGAGCCTGCTGAACAGAACAAATTCCCTTCCCCATAGCACGGACCATCAAGCATGTTATGAACATAGAATAGCACAGAGCAGGAACAGGCCATTCAGCCCATCGTTATCCTGAAACTGTTCACTGTGGACGGCTCGATTGTAATCATGTATAGTCATAAGGACAAGGTCATAAGTGATAGGAGCAGAATTATGCCATTCGACCCATCGAGTCTAGCCGCCATTCAATCATGGCTGATCTATCTCTCCATCCTAACCCCATTCTCCTGCCTTCTCCCCATAACCCTGACACCCGTACTAATCAAGAATCCATCTATCTCTGCCTTAAATATATTCACTGACAGCCTCCACAGCCTTCTGTGGCAAAAAATTCCACAGATTCACCAACCTCTGACTAAAGAAATTCCTCCTCATCTCCTTTCAAAAGGAACGTCCTTTAATACTGAGGCTGTGCCCTCTGGTCCTAGACTCTCCCACTTTCCGCTAGTCTTTTCGCTGACTGGTTAGCACGCAACAAATGCTTTTTACTGTACCTTGGTACACGTGACAATGAATTAAATTTGGGAATCAGACCTATTAATTTGTAGTTGTGAAGTTATTGAATTTTTGCTTATTATATACCTGTATTTATATATCTGTATAGTTTACAATATGTTGTTCTCCTGTGTTAACAGGTCTGTTAAGCTGCAGCAAATAAAATCTACATGTTCATAAGTGATAGGAGCAGAATTAGGCCATTCGGCCCATCAAGTCGACTCCGCCATTCAATCATGGCTGATCTATCTCCCCCTCCTTATTCCATTCTCCTGCCTTCTCCCCATAACCCCTGACACCTGTACTAATCAATTTCAATGTTCTGTTATTAAGTTGCTGCCTTTCCACGCTTACAGCACCAGAGACCCGGGTTCGGTCCCGACTACGGGTGCTGTCTGTATGTACGGAGTTTGTACGTTCTCCCCGTGACTGCGTGGGTTTTCTCAGAGATTGGCGGTTTCCTCCCGCACTCCAAAGACGTGCAGGTTTGTAGGTTGATTGGCTTGGTGTAATTGTAAATTGTCCCTAGTGTGTGTGGGATAGTGTCAATGTGCGGGGATCGCTGGTCGGCGCGGACTCGGTGGGACGAAGGGCCTGTTTCTGTGCTGTATCTCTAAACTAAACTAAATTACAAGTGACGATTAAATACTCTTGTAGGGACCTTTGCATCTTCTCTATCCACAGTGGAGATGTTTTCTGCATTTCACTCCATTCCTTGCATGTCCACGTGCCTATCTAAAAGCTGTTAATGTCGCAATCGTAGCTGCCCCCCACCACCAACCCTGGCAGCGAGTTTTAAGCCCCCACCACTGTAAAAAAACTTGCCCTGGACATCTTTAAACTTTTGCCCTCCAGTATTTGACATTTCCACCCAGGAAAAAAGGTTCTGACGGTCTAATCCATGCCTCTTGTATGTTTATACGCTTCTCGCCTCAGCCTCCGACAGATAAAGGTAAGGGTAACGCTCACCTTCTCTACCATCTATCCACATGTATTGTGTCGGAAGGAACTGCAGATGCTGGTTTAAATCGAAGACAGACACAAAATGCTGAAGTAACTCAGCGGGACAGGCAGCATCTCTGGGGAGAATGGAATGGTGATGTTTCGGGTCGAGACTCTCTGTCTGAAGAAGGGTCTCGACCTGAAACTTCACCCATTCCTTCCCTCCAGAGATGCTGCCTGTCCCGCTGAGTTACTCCAGCATTTTGTGTCCACATGTGTTGCTATTTTCAGGGAACCATGGATTTGGAGACCAAGATCACTTAGTCACCTCTTCTATGAACTCAACCAAGCTCAGAAGACATAACCTGTCCGCACAAAGCCTTGCTGACTGTCCCACGGGCCAAGCCGGTTGACTGCGATGGAGGATGCACTGCAGCGACGGAGGAGACTGTGCAGCAAACGATGGAGGCCTTACAGTGACGGAGGAAGCGTGGGCCTTACCTGGATCAGGAGCCGCTCAGTACATCGAGCTCCTGGGACCCTACTTTGGACGTTTTGTAAATGGTGCCAAAATATGGCGACCCGTGCATGTGTGAGCTACGCAAAAACAATTTCAATGTACAGTCCACATGTGACAATAGAGAACCATTGAACCACTGAACTGTAATTATCCCATTCTCTTCCAAAGGCGAGTAATCTTCTCTGATAGTTTCCCTACCACGGAAGTTTAGTTTGGTTTAGTTTAGAGATGCAGCACGGAAACAGGCCCTTCGCGCCCACCGGGTCCGCGCCGACCAGCGATCCCCACACTATCCTACACACACCAGGGACAATTTTTACATTTACCAAAACAATTTGCCTACAAACCTGTACGTCTTTGGAGGGTGGGAGGAAACCAAAGATCTCGGTGAAAACCCATGCGGTCACGGGAGAACGTATAAACTCCGTACAGGCAGAACCCGTAGTCGGGATCGAACCTGGGACTCCGGTGCTGCAAGCGCTGTAAGGCAGCAACTCTACCGCTGCGCCACCGTGTGAGTCTCACCAGCATATAATTTGCTGGTATATCTCTACTTCCCTTCGTCAACAAAGAAATAACATTCACGACACTCCAGTCTTCCGTGATCTCGCCTGTGGATAGAGAAGATACAAAGATCTTTGTCAAAGCCCCGGAAATCCCCTCTCTTGCCTCTCTCAATAACCTGGGATAGATCCCTTCAGGCCCAGGCGATTTATCCACTTAATGCTCTTCAAGAGCCCCAATACCTCCTCCTTCTTGATATTAAACTTTCCTCACACATGTGCTACACTGATCTCACTATCCTTCATGTCCTCAGTAAATACATGCAGAATACTTCAGTACTTAGGTTTAGCATAGTTTATACTTGCAGTGTGGCAACAGGCTCTTTGGCCTACCGAATCCAGGCTGACTAACAATCATCCTGACACTAATTCTATGTTATCCCAGTTTTGCAACCTACACACTACCTGGATAGGACAGCTTTGGAGGGATATGGACCAAATGCAGGCAGATGGGACTAGTGTAGCAGGGACATGTTGGCCGGTGTAGGCGAGTTGGGCCGAAAGGCCTGTTTCCACGCTGTATCACTCTATGACTAGGGAGCAATTTTTACAGAAGACAAACAACCGACAAACCTGCACATCTCTGGAATGTGGGAGGAAGCCGGAACACCCGGAGAATTCCC